>APFE030697826.1:0-29097 GCA_000404065.3 Pinus taeda
AAATATCAAAAGAAGAGGATATACACCAAGAACCACGTAAGAAACCTCCTTAGTATACCTTGAGAATTAGCTACTAGGCTTCCTATTCGGGAAATTTTTCTCCTTTTACCCTCAACGTTCTGCTCTTGCCAAGAGCACATTGAGTGTGTCGATATATAACCTTTATTACTTATATAAGGTGGATCTATGATGTTGAATTTGTTCATCTATGAGACATTATGTGAGTCAATCTCTCATCATAGAGCATGTAGCCAACAACACTCTTTCACAACCTCACACAAGCATTAATGAACATTAAATTAAACTTAAGGTAACCAGCATGGCCGCATGGCTAGGAATCATGTTCCTAATTCCACATGCATAATAAAATGTTCAGTCATATATTTGTGTATGTAACATGCAAAAGCAGCTAGACTAGCCCCATAGGATACCATTCTTTTGACATCCATGGCTTAGAATACACTGAATCTTTGATTATAACATTTAGGGTCATTGTCCCCTAATTGGTTTGAATGCACCCACATCTCATGCCATTATTTATCTCATATCTTAATCTATATATGGCCACCTCATGAAGTTAATTCCATAGAATCATTAATGAGATCATTCATATAAAAATCCTTTCATTATCAACTCAAAAAAAATGCTACCACATTTCTTATGTACAATAATCACAAATAAATTCTGATCATAAGTAAAAATAGCTCCATGGCCCAAGTAGTACAACTACCTACTAAGCCTCTTCTTTTGGAGGCAATAAATGTCCCAAGCATGACTATTTACCTTAACAAGGGATTAGATATACCAATACTACATAAGTTATATACATTGATCCTTTAACAAGCTAAATTATAATTTCATTGTTATGCCAAAATTGTCACTTTCATCCATATAACATTATCTCATAAATTCTGTGACCATAAGTAAATCTACTCATCTGTAAGAGTCACATGTAATTCCTTCAATCATTCTCATTGCTATAAAATTTATACAATTTCTTTCATAAGGTAAATGAATTTAAAATAGAAAGGGAATAAATCATCATACAAAATATTTCACACCATGAATCCCACTAAAACATCTATTGAAGGGAGGATAACCACCACCCAGCCATGAATCACAACTAATTCCCCCCAAGCCGAAGATCTTGCCAAGGATCAACTATCCCCAATTGATCAATGCACTGGGTATTTAATACCCTCTTTCATGATTTAGTTACGATTAGCAATGTCCCTCTTTATGGATTTTTCCATTTGCCTAGCTCTTATCTAGAAAAGCTCGTCTCTATCTACCATGACGCTTTTCCACATAAAATCTTGTCTTTATCTCCGCCAAAGCTTTTTTGTGTGATGGATATCCAATCCATTCAAACTTACCTAGAATCATATCTAGAAGATTATCATGAAAGATTCATCTCCATCCCATTCCTCATGGTATTTGGCAAGCATCTCCTCTCTCTCGGCGCTCCACCTTCCAAGTGATTTATTTTTTTAATTTATTTAATAACACATTTTCTTTTCATATTACATTTCACCTAGCTTTCCTTAGCATAGGTTTAGAATAGTTTAACCCACAATGGAGGGTATCAAACCTAGCTTTCCTTAGCTTAGGTTTACAAACATTTAACACACAATGGAGCATTTCATGCCTAGCTTTAACTTAGCTTAGGTTTACGATAATGTAGTACACAAGGGAGGGGTGTTACAAACCAAAGTGAGAGAAAGAATAAATGAACTGACCATATCTTGTAATGTATTTATTGTAATTACCACTCATCAATCTCTCAAGAGAGAAGGGAATATCAAGAATAAAATGGTAATAGTGTTGATTGATTGGGGTAGTACCCATAATTGTATTCATTGTAGGATAGCCAAGGGATTGAATTTCTTCCTATATCTAGTAATAGAGTGTCACGTGATGGTTGCAAATGGATGAATCATAAATACCTCTCAAAAGTGCCATAATATCAAGTTATCCATGTGATAATATGTATTGAATAGTCCAATGACTTACATAACAATGGGTGGTGTTGATGTTTTAGTAGGAGTCTAATGGTTATAATATTTGGGTATGATAAAATTTAATTTTCAAGAATTTTTTTTGAATTTTTTTTTTTGAAGGAAAGGAAGTTAGATTAAGGGGTATTACAGGGAAGCGAGGAAATATAATAATGTCTAATGGCATGACAAATATTCTAAAGAAATAAAAACGTGGCATAATTCCACGATTATGTTCACTAGAGGTTCAAACAGTGAAATCATCTATTTCTATAGACCTCGAAAAAGTCTTGGACAATCATTCTAAGGTTCAAGTAATGGAATATCACATCAAACATCAACAGCAAGTTATCTAACTCTTAAATGATACCCTCACTTTGACGCAGAATCGAATGAAACAATAGGCAGATCAACATCAGAGAGAAACAAGTTTTGATCTACGTGACTAGGTATTTTTATGGCTACAACCATACAAACAAATGTCCCTAAAGCAAGCTAAGAACGATAAGAAATTATCACCAAAGTATTACGGTCCTTCCAAGGTGTTGAAAAATATAGGTACCATGGCATACAAATTGGATTTTCCCACATCTTCTCGAGTGCACCTAATTCTCCATGTTTCATGTTTAAAGAAGGTTATAGGTGAGAAGCTCCCATTTCAAGCAATATTGTGAGAACTTAATGAGGAACGAAAAATCATGATGGAACTTGAATATTGTCATGGAAACGAGAACCCGACATCTATGAAATCAATTAATTTTATAGTATCTCATAAAGTGGAAGAACTTACCTGCTAAATATTCCACAAGGGAAGAGGATAATTTTATACAGAAGCATCCAAAACTACTCAAGCATTGAGGAAAAGACTTTCTTGGAGAAAAAGGGAATGTTAGGTCCCTATACTACTAGTGTATCCACTTATTGTTATTAGTGCAACCCCCTTATTGTATTGTTGTGCCCATGTAGTCCTCATATTGTTATTGTTGTGCCCCATAAAAGCCAACCATTGTTATTTTTGTGCCCTTATAATATTATTGTTATGTCGCCTTTGATTATATTTTGACCCCTTAGACTCCTATATAGACAAAGGAGGTCTTCTCTTTTAAATCATCCAAGAATTGTTCATTTGTGTAATGTAAAGGAGGTTTCCCCCTCAAAGAGGCTTATTTTAAAGTCGTTGATCTAACTCTTCTTATATTTTGTGAGTTGGTTTCATAACATTCAAAATATTGTTTCTATGATAACAAATAAGGGAAACAAGGGCTCCAAGATTGCTATAGTTGGGTTTCCTTAATAATTCAATAAGATTGGAAACGTGTCATATGTTAAGGAATTTAGAGCAGATGTGAGTAAGAGTCAAGAAGAAGGAAGTGTTTTCATCTTCCACCTTCTCAATATCACAAATCTGATAGATTCTATCGTCTAATGGAATCTGGGGAGTAGCCCATTGCCTAGTTTCACTTCGAATCTCATGAGAATTACTTTGTATCCTAGCGATGTTTATTTTCTTCTTAGTTCTAGTCAACACAAAGAGATAAATATGGTTATCGAGTGTGGGGTTGATCACCTCCTTATAGTATCTTAGATTCCTTTTAACTTCCACCTCCTTATCATTTGACAACTTGTCTTTAAAATTGGAGGTAACAATATATTTGACATTATCCTTTCTTCCCATGATGATCTCCTCCTTAATCCCCCAAAGGTCGAGCCAAGACCAGGCATCCTTATGTCACCCATGTTTAAGGTGAAGGTGGGGGTTTTGACTAAAATTAGAAGCAACCTTTGGGAGCCTCTTAGATTCCATGTTGTAAAGCTTCTTCTTAAACATCATATATCTAAACATAGTTGTACTTTCAATGGGGGAAAGGCCAGATTCGATCAATAGGATAGGTTAGGGGGTATTTCACTTGATCTTGAGGTTGTATTTTATGAATTTCTTTTGATTCATCTCAATCTTTCTACGCGACTCTTTGGATATATTGTAACCCTAAACTGCACATCTGTATAAGAGAATAGAGGTGATGAGAGTCTCAAAGAGGAACATTGTTTACTCCAAATGAAAATATCGACGAACTTATAATTGGTTTCAAGCTCATAATAAGCTATCCTGCCTTTCATAATCCTTTTGTCAATGTTATAATTCCATTTGAGCTAATGACGCATGTCAATACCGAAATATTTATAAGAAGAAACCTGCTCTTAGTTATGTTTATCATAGACGAAACTACCATGGGTGATCTTTTTGGATTTGGTGATCATGAATTTAGTCTTATTAGTATTGAATACCATACCCTTATTGGAGCATTAGACATGAAGTGTCTTTAGCTACTTGTCTAGTTAATCATGGATTTTTTCAAGAAGATTGATATCATCAACATCATGGAGAAGAGTAATGATTATACCAGCAAGGATGTTGCCCTTGCAACCTACATTTTCCAGACACTCCTCTAGCTTATTGATGTAAATGCCAAAAGGGGTAGCGGTAGGGGAAACCCTTGCTTAACCCTGATATTGCATTTGATATTTTTAGACCACCCTTCATTGGTCTTAATCTTGGCAATGATAGTCTAATGGAGGTGGATCATTTCAATCCTTAGTTTAGGAAGAGCCATGATCTCTTCAAGTCACTTCGAGAGCTTATCTTGAGCAACAATGTCAAAATATTTTCTAAAGTCCACAAGTCAATAGAAGAGATCAGCTTTACTATTGTGATATTCCTCTGCAATGATCCTCAGAGTGATAGTGTGGTCGATAGTCGAGTGATGTATCCTAAAACTAGTTTCCTATTTAGCTCTTTTACCATGGTTTTCAAGCCAAAGGCTAAGAGTCTTTTCCAGAATGAGCCCATATAGTGGCTAGGATGTGGCTAATCATAATGGTCTTGTAGTTAGAGGGAATATTTTTTCCCCATTTTTAAATATAGGCACAATAAAGTTTTACACCCAAATATTATGGAAGCCATGCTTAATCACCAAATTGAGAAGCTTATGGAGAGGAGGAATGAGGATAGATCTTCGCATTTTAAGGATATCATCTTCTTATCCTTCAATATCTTTATCTTTCACATTAGAAAGCTTATTAATCCTAGACTCAACATCTTCTAGAGAAAATATATCTTCCTTGATAGGAGTGTTTAAGATGGTGCCCATGTTGTCCTTAAAATCATATAACTTCTTAAGGTAGTTCTCCCAATTTTCTAAGGGGATAGAATGATTATCTTTATTTTTATGAACATTCCACCAAAATGTTTTGTGTGCAACTTTAGAAAGGCTGAGAATATGCTCTTGTCTCTTATTGATATATTACTTATTCTTCCTCTTGATGATAACTTTTTATATACTTATATTTTGGAGCCTAATTATTTCATTAAGAGCGTCTCTAATCACTTTCGTGACAATTTTACAATATTTTTGATACCAAGGGTTGGAAGTTCTATCATTTTTCTTGTACGAAGTATCATTAGGGAACTTTCTAATGCTAGTTGAAAGGGTAGTAGTAAAATGGTGATAAATTTGATCAATGTTATTATTACAAGTTAGGGAACCTAAATCCCTTTCTAACTCACTTAAGATAAGGTCGACACTATTCTTATTGAAGAAAATGTGTCATTTTCTTTCACTGATCTTCTGCATGTGGGTGGTACGCATAACAAGATTGAGCGATAAAGACAAAGGTGTGTGGTCAGATTCAGTATCATACCCGTTAAGTAGCTTAAATTTTTCAATATAGTTGAGGACATCGGTATCATAAATCGCATAATGCATGATGTTGCTACCCAGACCATGGAAACACATCATGTAATTGGAGAGAGGGCACTTGTTAGTAGTAGTTCTAGCATTAAAGTCCTCAAGAAAAGGGATATTACCTTCATTAATTAGGTTTTAGATATATTTTTCCAAGTTATTGAAAGGGAAATTATTATCCAAGTTATTTTTGTTATAGGATGTAGAGTTGATAGAATTCAAACTGTAGATTGTAAGAAATATCCTATTAGTGTTAAAATCAAAGATCTTGGTCCAAATGTACTCATTGAAGGGGTTGATTTTATGAAGTTAGATGTGAGAGGAACATATGTTTCTTATATAATAGACTATACCACCAAAACCCCTCTGGTAGGATTTCTTATTCAAAGTTGACCAAAGAGTTAATCCATCAAGTTCACGGACACTAGATTCATCATTTTCCAAAGTCTCAACAAAAAGAATAAGATCAATATCACTCAGGATCCAAGTTAGCATAGGACCTTTACACCACAGAAAGCCACAACAATTCCAGAAGAGGATATGGAGTAATGTTAATCCCTATTTATCACTCTATATCACACCAAAACTCTATATCACGCACTCTTATTTGTAAATTTCCATGCATTTTAAACTAGTTCTCCCTTGTGTTTCCATTGTTCTCTCTAACAGTCCCTAACACGCATTGACAAACCTTGACAGTTGGTACATCTTTGCATGTTTCCGTGACACTTTAGCATTACTTAGCGCTACCTAGCATACATTGTCACTACCTTCTTACCACACCTAGAACTCACTAACACTCCTTGTCACACACTTGTATTCATTAATTTCCATGCATTTGAAATTAATGCTATGTTATGTTTCCCCTACACTCCCAAACACTCCCTGTCATGCATTGGTGCACCCTGGAACATGACACGTCTTGGAATGTATCCCTCACCTCTAGCATGCTTTGGCACCCCCTCCTTAGCACACCTGGAACTCAGTGACACTTCATGTCACAAACTCTTATTTATTCATTTCCATGCATTAATTTGACCTATTTCTCCGTTTTGTTTCATTTAGAGTCCCTAACAATTCCTAGCATGTGTTGGCACACGTTGGCACTTCTCACATCTTGGTTGTGGGCTACCATCACACTCTAGCATGCCTTAGCACTACCTAGCATACCAGGTCACTCCCTCCTTAGCACACCTAGAAATCGTTGACACTCCTCATCACACACTCTTATTCATTCATTTCCATCCATTTTGACCGAGTTCTCCCTTGAGTTTCCCTAACAGTCACTAAATTTTTTTAACATGCATTGGAACACCATGGAATTTGGTACATCTTGGCATGCTTCTCTATGACTCTAGCATGCCTTGGCACTACCTAGAATACCTTGTCACTCCCTCCTTAGTAAACATATAACCCATTAACACTCCCTGTCACACCTCTTATTCATTCATTTCCATGCATTTGAAAATAACGCTCCCTTATGTTTTTGTGACACTCCATAACACTCCCTATAAAGCATTGGCACACCCTAGCACCTAGCACATCTTGGCAAGTTTCTTTAGCCTCTAACATGCCCTAGTACTACTAGCATACCTTGTCCCTCCCTCCTCATCACACATGGAAGTCACTAACACTTTGTGTCACAAACACTTATCCACTCATTTTCATCTCAAATCATCCCACTTAAAAAGTTACCAAGATGAGGCTCACATCCAACCATGGACATAAAACAACTAAGCAACACAGTTTACATCTTAGCATGCCATAGCATCTAACACCTCTTAGAATCCTTCGGCACTATGTGGCACATGTACATAGCATGCCCTGCATTCCTTGGCATGCTTTGAAACTCCCTAGAAAACACTAGCACGCCTTGACATGACTCAACACTCTAGAATTCCCTATCACTGCCTAGCATATAACCTTGTCACTCGCTCCTTAACACACCTAGAAGTCACTAACACTCCCTATCACACACTCTTATTCATTCATTTCCATTCATTTTGAGCTTGTGCTCCCTTGATTTTTTGTGACACTCTCTAACACTCCCTAGCACACATTGGCACACCATGGCACCTCGTACATATTGGCATGTCACTGTCGCACTCTACCATTCCATAGAACTACCTAACATAGCTTGTGACTCTATCCTTAGCACACTTAGAACTCACTAAAACTCCCTATCACACATTCTTATTTGTTCATTTCCATGCATTTTGACCTAGTGCTCCATTATGTTTCCCTAGCACTCCCTCGCACGTGTTGGTGACCCTAGAACCTAGCACACCTTGGCATGCCACCCTCGCCTCTAGAATTCCTTAGCACTACCTAGCATAACCATTCACTCACTCCTTAGCATAGCTAGAACTCACTAACACTTCCTTTCATAAAATCTTATTCATTCATTTCCATGCATTTTCAATTAGTGCTCCCTTGTGTTTCCTTGGCACTCATGGCTAACACATCCCAGCACGTGATGACACACATTGGCTCCTCACACAGCTTGCTTTCATGTTGCCTTAACAATCTAGCATGCCTTAGCACTGCCTAACATACCTTTTCACTCCCTCCTCAACACACCTAGAACTCGCGCACACTTCATGTCATACTCTTATTCATTCATTTCCTTGCATTTTTACCTAGTGCTCCCTTGTGTTTCCTTGGCACTCCCTAACACTCCTTAGCACACATTGGCATACCATAGCACTTGGCATGTCTAGGCACATTTCCTTACCAGTCTAACAAGCCATGACAATGCCTAGCATTCCTTGCAACTCCCAACTTAACACACCTAGAGCTTGTTAACACTCCCTATCAAACACTCTTATTCATTCATTTCTATGCATTTAAAACTAGTGATCCCTTGTTTTTCCTTGGAACTCCCTAACGCTCCCTACTATGTGTTGGCACCACACCCTAACTCCTTGCACATCTTGGCATGTCTTGGCATGCATAACACATTCTTAAACTATATAAATTACTTAGAACTTTTTTCCATTCCCTCGAAGACCTTAGCACTATCTATTTGTCATGCCCTCGTAGATAGACTTTCTTTTTTTTACAACTCGGAAACCCAACCAAGTCATTGGAAAAATAGTGTTGTGCCCAGCCCAAAGTCTCCATTTTCCTGAAACTACTTTGTTCACCCCTTTATCACAATTGTAGGCTTACCTCCTATGAGTCTTATTCCAAAACTTCTCCTAACACACTTTATCCTTGGGACACTTAGAATTCACTGACATTCCCTTGTGCACACTCTTATTTGTCCACTCCCATGCATTTTGATCTAGTTCTCCCTTGCGATACCTTAGAACTACTTAACACTCCTTGGCATGCATTGACATTGTCTGGAATATGTTATCACACCTTTTCATTCCTTGGAAAACCATGACACTCCTTACCTATCATGCCCTCACAACCACCCTTACTTTTTTTGGGACTTAGTAACCCAATCAAGGCCTACCTCAACTACAAAAACTTAACCAAGTTATGGTTACTACAACTAGACTATGCCTTTCTCACCTAAGAACTCCCTATAACTCATCTTAGACTACTCATTTCTAACCACAACTTATCCCACTTAACAAGTTACAAAGACAAGGCTCATGTCTAATTATGGTCATAAAAAAACTAAGAAACATATTTTACATGATGACATGTGATAGCACATGGCATGCTTAACAATCCCTTGGCATTATGTGGCATGTGCTAGAATCATCTTCCTTCCTTGGTAGGCTTTAGCACCTCCTAGCACACCCTAGCACTCCCTCACATGATGTTGAACTCTAATATGCCTCGACCTAGTGCTCCCTTGTATTTCCCTAGCACTCTGTGACATTGGTTGGCACATCCTAGAACCTAAGACACATTGACATGTTGTCTTGGCCTCTAGCATGCCTTAGAACTTCCTAGCATACCTCATCACTTCCTCCTTATCATAATTCGAACTCATTGACACTCCCTATCACTCATTGACACTCCCTATCACACACTCTTATTCATTCATTTCCATGCATTTTGATTATTTTGAGAAATGATTATTTTTAGTACTCCATAGAGTTTGAATATTTCCCTCATGAATACTTTAGCTAAATTTCCATCTTTAACATACTTGGACACCAATAAAATGGGTTTCTTTACTTATTTTATGAATCCCAACCACGATAGATTCATGTTTCCTTATGGTTCTAGGTAACCCTATTATCAAATCTAAGGAAATAACATCCCATTTTCATTCAAGGATAGGCAACTAATTTAATAGTATCTCATGGTGTTGTTGTTTTACCTTAGCTTTTTGACACTCAAAACATTTAGTAAAGTACCTTACTACATATGCCTTCATCCTTGGCCAATAAAATTTGTTTGTAAGTGTTGTTATAAGATTTTGGTAACCTGTGTAAGTGAAAAATCCCTCTTATGATTCTCATCTAGAATCACTTGCTTCAGCCTCTACACATTTGAAATATAAAGTCTACATTTAAATGTGAGCAAACCATAGCCATTTGGAGGATAGTATATTTTGCTTTGGAGAATTTTCATTCCAAATTTTTTCTTATATCTCTCTATATTCTTGATATTCTTAGGTTGTTGCATTAACATGTTTAATGATATCCATTTTGATACTACTACTATTAATTCTACAAATATAATTCATACTTCCACTAAGTGCATTTGATATTTTGTTTTCCTTTCATTTTATATGTTTTATCTCAAAATAAAATTCATTAAGGAATGGCATCCACCTTTCTTGTCTTACATTTAAATTTTGTTGACTAAAATATATATATCAGACTAATATTATTAGTTATTAACATGAATTTCTTAACTAAAAATAATGCCTTCACATTTTTGAAAGCATGAATTAATGTATCTAACTCTAAGTCACAAGGGACATAGTTCTTTTCATGCTCCTTCAATTTTCTAGACTCATAGGGAATAACATAATTGTCTTGCATTAACACTCCTAGCCTCTCTAAATAAGATTTTGTACACACTACTTAGTCTTTATTGGGATCAAAAGTTTTAATTATGGGACCAACAATTAGCAAATATTTTAGTCAATCAAAACTCTCTTGAGTACATATAAATTTAACTTAGTTCTTTTGTTGGGATGTTATTAGATAAGCCAACTTATAAAAGCCATTTATGAACCTATGATAATAACATGTGTTTTCCATAAATGATTGAGTATTTTCCAAGTCCCTGGTAACTAACCAATCAAGGACTTATTTGACCTTTTCAAGGTCTACTGCAATTCTTTCTTTAGATATTACATGAACCAAAAACTGAATCTAATTTTGATAAAACTCACATTTACTAAATTTTACATACAAATTATGCTCTCTAAGTGTATTTAGCACTATTCTTAATAATTGTTGATGTTTCCAATGTTTTTGAATAAATTATAATATCATCAACGAAGATCTTTACAAATTGATCTAAGTACTTTGTTGAAAATACTATTCATTAAAGAAATAAATGTGGTTGGGGCATGTTGTGTTACTATTTAAAAAATTATTTATAGCAAATAAAATAAATAAACTAAAATCTAATGAATTAAAGGACACAATAGAAATGCAACATTTAAATTGTTTTGCAACAACAAAAAGAAAACATGTACATATGTAAATTATATCATATAAAAAAGTCCCTAAAAATATGACATTGAAGGAAAGCAATTTCTCATAAAATAAGTACAAATTCTAAAAATATTCACACATATGGATAACTTAGTAATGATTTTTTTTTATTAAAAATATGGATTACAACCTTTTGTCTAGGGAGTTTTTGGGGGTACCATTGGCTAGAATTACATTCTAAGTGTTTATGCTGTTAAGGAATATTACAAAAAAACACTTAGAAATCAACAATAAGATCAATCCAGAGCCATCATTGAGTACCAATAAAACAAGTCAATTGTAACCATGCCTACAAGGAGTTACAACTATAGCTTCATAGTCTCAACACAAACTCACTATTTAATATTCACATTTACACCTCATTCACAATTACAACTTGCTATGAGTAGTAGCTTTGAACAAAGTTGTATGAACATGACTTTGTGAGGTCTCAAGAGGAGTAAGTTGGAAAGATCAAAGAGAAAGACACTCCTAAACTCATTAAAACTCTTAGAAGTGTAAGAGCTTAGATAAGAAGTTGTAAAGGCAAAAAATGATAAGATTTTCATGGAACAAGCAAGTAAATGCTATATTGTGGAAAATCCTATTAAAATTACAAGGAAAAAGACAACATAAGGTTGGTGTTATCCATCACTACAAGAACAAGCCTAATAAAACCCATGAGATATCCAAAATTGTAAATTGGATGATAAGAAATGAGAGGGAAGTTAATTAAGATATAGGAGAATACATGCAAACTGAGGAATAAAATTGCTCATCTCTCCAAAAAGAATATAAAGTAGTCTTAGCCAATCATTGGACAGTGCAAAGAAGGGGGGATAAAGACTTACATGCAATAATAATTTAAGAAAGCAATAGTCCCAACCTTTGATGGAGATGTATAGAAAGCATAAGATGTGTAGGCTTGGATTTTGGGAACTAAAAATTACTTCAAGCTACATCTGTATGTCAAGAGAATTTGAAGGTGATTTTTTTTAATCTAAAAGGAAAGGATGATATATGGTGGGAGGATTTCAAGAATATAAAATGAATCAAGGGGAGAGAGAGAGGTAGCATGGAGATTGTTTGAAAATTACTTTCAAGGGAAGTACTTGTGTGAAAAATATTATGACACTGGAGGGAAGGAGTTCTATAAACACAAACTTTGGTAGATGACACCTGAAGAGTACACCAACAAATTCGTGGAGTTGCTAAGGTATGTACCTTACATTAAGGATCAAAAGACCAAGATCTAGAGGTATGTCACCCCTTCACAACAAGGATATTGAGACAAAATAGAATAAGATGAATCCAACAGGGGAAGGTTGTTCTAAATACTAAACACTTTTATGAATAGTCTAAGCATAATATCTAAGTCTTGGCTAGCTTAAATAAGAAAGGAAAAAGAGGAAGGTAGAGAACCTGACCATATTAGAAAGGAATAGAGGGGGGAAGGTTTAATAACTTCACCAAAAGTGAACAACATAAAAAATTCATAGTTAGTAGAAAGGAGCCTAGTGGTGTTGGGTTGTGGAGAAAACTATTAGAGGAGAGATTTCCCCAAGCAACAGAGATTTGGTGCAAAGTTTCACAACATACAAGAGGCATCAACAATGAATGAGGTGGAAGTTAGTATTAGTGATTGATCAAGGTTGGTCTTACCTCACACTAGAGTGAACTTTCTCCTCTAACATCTAGGAGAGGATTAAAGAGAGCCTTACAATAGATAAACATGACCAACATGTGAAGAAGTGTTGGAAGGAACAACGAGATGGGTAAGTAAGTAGAGTTTGAGAAGTGAGAGAAAGGAGTATAATGAATAATGTGGTAAAATAGAATCAAGCAGAGGAAAGGAAACAATTGTAAATATATGAGAACATGTCTTTCTCAATTCTAGAGAGATGTCATTAGAGTTGTTCCAACATGTGATGAAGTGTTGGAAGGAACAACCAGATAGATGAGTAAGTTGAGTTTGAGAAGTGAGAGAAAGGAGTATAATGAATAATGTGTTAACATAGAATCAAGATGAGGAAAGGAAACAATTGTAAATATATGAGAATATGTCTTTCTCAATTCTAGAGAGATGTCATTAGAGTTGTTATAAAATTGATAGGAATTGAACATAAGTTTAGAAACATAGCTATAACAAAACTTAATAGTAAATGGTGTGATATTTAGGTTTTCTTTTTCATGAAAAAAGGGGGTTTAAGATCATAAAGAAAAACAATGAGTGAAGGCAAGCAAGAATCCCATGAACACATGGATTAATAGTCAAAATGAGTGTTTGAGAATGTACTGAGCCATTATTTATACCAAGGATTTCATAATTGCGACTAACCAAGAATATTTTGTAAAATTTCTTTACATAATGCTCATAACCATAAATTTTCATAAAATCCTAAGTAGAAATAGGGATTTGAGCTATTGAGAGCTAGGCAACTAATTTCATTTAGTTTCCAGTAAACTTTAAGAGCCATAAATGAGTACCAAAAATAAAAGTCTACTATAACTAAGCTTGCAAGGAGGTACACCAATAGCTCCATTGTCCCAAAACACAAACTCACTATTTACCACTCACAATTATAGCTAATTTAGATCTACAACTTGCTATGATAAGAGGGTTGGGTAATGTAGTACTTTTATTAGATAAAAGCTTCCAAAATGAATCCAAATCCCAATATCTCCATACAATTACAACTACTCACTATTTTCCATTCACAATGACAACTTGTTATGGTAGTAGACTAGGTAATGTAATACTTTTACTATATAAAAACTTCCAAAATAAACCCAAATCACAATTTTAAAATGCACAATTGCCATGCAAAAACCTTCACAATGGCCTTTGATTTCTCCAACTAAATAAAAATTCCTTACTTCACTATTTTGCATTTAGAACTGAGAGTGACCCCAAGCCACATCATACTCAACACATTCAAAAATAACATACAAACATCAGATTAATCAAGTTTAAAACGATAATCTATCATTCTTCCGGACTGACTCTACATCTGAGTCAACCTGCCACCCATAAAAACAACTACTATTCAGACTTCAAAACTATTCAATAATTGTATTGAAAAACTCACAATAAGCCTGCAGCAACATATCCTGAATACCAGCGGTCACGGAATAATATGAGACACTGTCACTGACGCGAGTCCTGCTGCTGGAACCTTCGAATACCTCCGTTTCTTTTCGCTTCCTCATAAGCAAAGGAAACTACGATTCGAGCCACTCGAGAGAGTGGAGTGGCAACGTAGGTGTCGCATTTAACGTCTTTCCACGCCTCTTTCCACTCCTCTGCCAACATCTTGACGCGAACATCTTGACGCGGCCGCCGTTGCTAGACATATTTTCTTGCTTTCCTCTCACCATAGTAGTAAAGTAAAAAATTCACACTGAAACACAACTCCTAAATTAATTATAATTATAGCTATTTAATTGCTCATTCCATTCTATTTATCTTTATAGTTTGTTGTGAGAATTATATCTTGTGGACAAAAAAAATATATTTTATGTAATTATTATTTATTATTTAATTGACAAAAATTATAAAATTTAAATTTAAGTTAAGCATCATTAAAATTAAGCATCATTAAAATTTGGTAATTTAACTTTTATATTACAAATTTGTTATTATTCATATATCAATAATAAAATCTATCGTCCCTCTAGGATAAGTCTTCTCCAAATATATGGTTAAATTCATGCAATTCTTTTTGTCTTTGAAAAAACAATAGTTTATAATTGACAAATTTTTTCTTTTTTCTTATGAATTACATCATTAGATAAATATTAACTATACTCTATTTTTATATATACTATTGATTTTTTATGAAATATAATTATTTATTTTTAACCACTCTTGCTCTAACCACTTCAATAGGTTTCACTAACCACTCCACTATTTTGATGACAATTTCAAAAATACTTAAAAACCTTTATCACAATTAATTACTAACTTAAAGGTTTTACTAAACCTTTTTAGCAACTTTTTACTAACTATCCTTGTTTTGTTTCATTCCAAATGTCATTTTTCCTTACTTAAAATCATTTTGTTTTATTGCATCTTTTTAATCTTGATTAATAAAATATGGGATCTAAAAAAGAAAATTTAAATATTATGGTATATTAAAATCACAGAATTATTTTGAGAAAGACAACCTTAAAATCAAATATATCTATACAAATACATAATTGTGGTTAGTTTTCATTAATTAACTTACTTAATAACATGTATAACTTCCAAAAGTTTAATTTAAATCTAAGATAATAAAATATATCTATACAAATGCATAAATGTTGTTAGTTTTCACTAATCAACTTAATTAGAAACATTTACAATTTCTTAAATTCTATTTAAATGTAAAATGACAGAGTTTCATAAGTCAAACCATCCTTAAATTTTGATTTCATTTACTCTCATATTTCCAATGAAAATGTCCAGGTAAATGTTTTGATTTGTTTGCTAGACAAACTTTAAATTTCAATTTCATTTCTTTCATATTTAAAATAAAAATCTCCAGATAAATGAACCTGTGTGTTGTTAGAATAGCTAAAGTCAAATTTTAATTATGAAAAGTTCCAACAAATTTTTTTGTTGGAAAAGCTGGAAACAATAAACACTCTAACCATGGAAAATATTATATAACTGAATAAGAGAAAATATGTAAAGCTAAAAACAGTGGGCAACATATGCAATCTTTTAAATTTTATTTACCTCAATAATCTCAATGAAAATTTTCACCTAAATTTCTTAAAATTTCAATGTAAATGAAACTGTGTTTTGCCAATCTTAATCTAACCATAAATTTAAATTTAAATTTCATTTACTATCATACTTCCAATGAAACCTCAAGGAAACAAAAGAGAAGCTCACAATAAATCTCAATTTTGTATACTTCATTTTAATTTTAATTTTCATCTCAGACGTGGGAACACTGATTTCTTTGAAAAATGTGACTGATTGTAATTACATTTTATATTTTAAGTTTTTATTATATATGATTTTATATCTATATATATATAATTATAATTATATAATGAACCAGGCATGTTAATAGATTGTTTTACTCTAGGTAAAATCAATAAATGATATTTTTTTTATATATTTAAATTTTCATATTTATTAAATATATTGTATATTTATAATGGTATTTGTTGATAGCCACATATACAAGAATTAATAAGATGTGAAATCTTATCATAACTATAAAGAATTTAAATTTATGAAACCTTCTCTAAAACAGTAAAAATTGTGATCAAAACTTTTTGTAAAATATATTTGTTAATGTTTATTAAAATTCATGTTATTCAATTTATAGGTGAACCATTTATTTTAATTATGTTATTTATGTTTATATATATATATTAGTCATTAATATTTATATTTTTAAGTCTCATTTATTTTTTTATTTATAATATATTATATTATTATATATATATATATATATATATTAATAGATTTAGTTATAAATTTAATTAATGTATTGAAGATTAATCAATTATAATATATATTAAATTAGATAAATATAATTTCAAAAATATATTATATATAACTTCAGTGATTAAAGTTTATGTTTTTAATTTTATTCACTCTTGTTTTATAAAAACATATGACCATTCAAATGTTTTTCTCAATCCTTTCAATCCTTTGTGGTCCCATTCTATAGTTTGTGTCTAGGATCTGGTTTTATAGTTTACATTCTTATGAAGCTAGGGGTAGTTTTGAACCTGAAATATAGTTTAGGGACACAAATGCAGAAACTATACATTTTCATCTTTTTTAACACATATAACCAATTTTTATAAAATAGTTTCCATAAAGAAATAGCTATAAAACCCTAGTTTTTACACATCGATTATAAATATCACACTATCTTTTATAAAGTAGCTTTCATAAAAAGACAACTCTAAAACCCTAGTTTTTATACATTTATACTCATGCATGATTGTACTTAGTTTTCCTAGAAAAGGATTATATATAATCCATTAGAGGAAAAACAATGGAGAACATGTGAAACCTTTTAAATTTTATTTAAATGTATAATCTTGATGTTTCTTAAGTCAAGCCCACCAAAAATTCTACATATTTCCAATCAAAGCTAACCTTCATTTATTTTCATATTTCCAATAAAAGTTGTGATTTGATGGCCACACAAGCCTTAATTCTTTTTGTGAGAGGTCGGAACAATAGTTTCCTTGGGAAAGCTTGAAACCATAGACACCGTAATCAGTAAGCTTGCTCGGTAGACTTAAACGAAACTTGTGTTTGGTTTCCACCCAAACCCTAAATTTTAATTCCCTTGGGAAACCTTTGAACAGATTCATAGGGAGTTTCCCCTGACTTCAACCGTAATGGGACGTATGTCGAAGTTTTATTACCAGAGTTACATTTACGTAGCTTATATTTTCATTTTTATATTTTACTAGACCAAAAAAATAGCTCACAACTTCAACAATGATATACATAGCTTATATTTGTAATTACATTTTGAATTTAAGTCAATATCCTCAGTGTTTATTATAATTTACTTATACATTAAATTACAAATTTCAATGTTATATTAAGATAAACAATAAAGATTTGGTTTTCTAATTTAAAGATTGACGTTTTTAATAATAATTTTATGTCATTAAAATTTTTTGGTGTTGGTTAATTTATTTTTCTCTCTTTTGAATTGTTTGTTTTTTTAGGTTTCAGGGATAGCATTAGTCCAAGCTCACTTGATTTTAGCATGTCTCCTCCGCATAGCACATGAGATCTCTTTGCAACTCTCTCTTTGAGGTTTGACCCTAGGTCTGATTGCTAAAGAGGCGCATCCTCAAAGGGTTGTGCTAGTGGAACTTAGCTCATGTTGGTTAATTTATATAACTAAACAATTTATATTTAATTAATTATTATTTATATTTATATTTATCATTTAATTCATCAAAATTTATTCCCTTGCTAATTAATCTAGACCCTTAATTAACAAAATGAAAAATATCACTACATCCTCATCCACCTTAAGTTGAAATAACAAAGCCTTCTTAAATTAAGTTTGATAGTCACTCTTGTATTTTAGAAATTCCTTGTCCTCACTTGTGTAGTGTATAGATTCATATATAATGGAATTTTAGTGAGTAATTAAGATGTACACTAAATAGTCCATGTGGTCTTGGACAAATTGTGATGAGTGCATTGTTAAGGCACTTCTTGATGTTAGGTCACTAGTTCAATTCCCTCCCTTATTCATGTGTTATTCTATGACATGACAATGATGTAGCCTCACTAATACTACTTTTAATGCATTTTTAACTTTTGATTGGTGATGTTGGTGTTATTAAATTTTATTATAAGAAATTTGACTAGTTTTAGGTTACAAAATACAAAATTAAGTTATTTAAATATTTATAATATGATGATGATGATGATTAACTTCCACTAAGATCAATGCTCTATATTGGACCTCAAAAATCATAATCTTAATGTCATTCTTCAATGTTATGTCCCTATACTACTTGTGTATTAGTGCAAACCCATTATTGTATTGTTGTTCCCACGTAGTCCCCATATTTTAATTATTGTGCCCATAGAAGCTCATTATTATTATTGTTGTGCCCTTACAATATTATTGTTATATCCACTCTCATTATATTGTGACCCCTTACAATCCTATATGTAGAAAGGAGGTCTTGTCATTTGTATCATCCAAAAATTGTTCATTTGTGTAATGTAAATGAGGTTTCCCCGTCAACGAGGCATATTTTGAAGTATTTGATCTATCTATTCTTCTATTTTGTGAGCTTGTTGCTTAATATTTGGTATCAAAGCTTTTCATTCTAAGGTTTTGACGCTTCAAAGTGGTCATCCTTGAATTTTCACTATAACTTTTTTTTTCTACTAAGCTTCAAAAGCCGAAGTTAAAACCCATTTGAGTCGAAATCTCCATGAACATTTGCAGGCTTCTCAATTCCATCTCAAAGAGGTGACCTTAGAAAATCATCATAACTTCCTCTCTCATCATCAGATTGAGATTTTGTTTTTAATTGTTATTTAACTATTTATAATGTGTCTTCATTGTTTTTTCCTTCTAGACCAACAATTATAAGGTGTAAGGATCTTTTGTGGCACCCATGGTCAAGTATAATTAGTTTATTAATTTCATATTTTATGAGCTTAATATCTAATTTATTTTCTGTGTTACTTAGGGTTGATTTATTATGTAGTTATTCTTTTAGATTTTAAATCTCTCTTTTCAAAGTGTCATTACTTAAACCATTGTTTTTTTACTATGTTCTATTTCCTAAATTCTTCTTTTCATTCCTTAGAGTTCAGTCTTGAGTGTGATTATTTTATTTTCTACAATTTTTGGTTATTGTCAAGCATTATAGTTAATTATAGTTTAAAACGGTTTTCTCTTTCTTCTCTTCATCTTTCTAAAGATTCAATGTAATCATAAAGACTCTTAATGGTAATTTTACTTGGTCTCCCTTTTTTAGAGGGGGCCTTAGAAATATTAGGGGAATTACTCCTTGTGTAAGTAGGAAAAGCTTAACAAGAGGAGGGCAATTGGGAACATATGAATCTGTGAGAGTTGTATTAAGTGTGGTAGACCCCATGTGAGGTTGTTAGAGTTGTACCATATATGCCTATGATTATTCGATGAGGAAAAGTATATTTAACAAACCATCGAGACCGCAAATTATTCAACGAACAACCGAGACCCAATATTATTCGATGAACCACAAAAAAATGAGTCTATCACTACAACAAAAAAGGTCATTGGTCAAGGTCGTGCTTGTGATGTACCTTTAAATTTTTTCACAAATGTCGCATATGGTGACAGTCCTTAAAAAATAATTATCGTAAGTGTATGTAGTGATGGTCCTTTGAGGTTTGTCACCAAATACATTTTCAATGAAACTTTTGATCTCCCTTCTCTAGAGGGAACCTTAGAAATATGAGGGAAGTACTCATAGTGTAAGTAGGAAAGACTTAACAAGAAGAGGGAAAGTGGGAACGTATGGACCTGTTACAGTTGTATTGATTATGGCAGACTCAATGTGAGGTTGTTAGAGTTGTACCATAGATGTCTATGATTATTTGATGAGAAAATGTATATTTAACAAACTATCGAGAGCGCAGATTATTCAACGAATCACTAAGACCCAATATTATTTGATGAACCACTGAACAATGAGTGTATCACTACAAAAAAAAGGTCATTGGTGAGAGTCATGCTTGCGATGGACCTTTAAGGTTTGTCACCAATGTCACATATGGGGACGGTTCTTAAAAAAGCATTAGTGTAAGTGTATATAGTGATGGTACTTTCAAGTTTGTCACCAAATCCATTTTGAATGAAACTTTTGGTGAGGGACATTAAAGGCTCATCACTAATTCTGTCTTTCGTGACACTTCTAGTAATGGTCTTTTATTGACCATCACCAGTGCTCTTTTTGGTTTCTTTTGGTGATGGTAAAAATATGTTCGTCATCATTGATCATTCCATTGAGTTTTTGATGACGCTATGTTTCTCTTACTATATTTTTTTATCAAAAGACAATGATTTAAGACCATTGTTGTGGAGTCTTTTTCATTATCTTCCCAAGGCCATAGTGGTTTGAGTGAGTCAATTTGTTAAGAGGTAATTAGTGTGTATAATTTCCCTCAAGTAATAAGAATATAGTTTTCCTCTGAGTCCACACATGATTCATCTCGATTAGGTTTATTATCTAGCAAATCCCCTTTAGATAAAGTTCCACTAGTGTGTGTAGGAACTATATTTTCTAAAACATAATAAATCTCTATGAATTTTATTAATGAGGGATACCTAACACTCATCAACAATCCTCATACACCTTAACATGTTTTGGCACAAAATCACATTCCTTGGTACCACATGTCTTGGAACATCTTTGTACCTAGAACATATTGCCATGACAAGGACAACCAAGCACATGTTTGCATTCCCTAGCATAGTATGGCACACTCTTAACATATGTTTTATGCCATGTAGTTCCTAGCATTCCCTAGAACGCCTTGGCATGCATTGACATACATTAGAAATTGGCACACATTGGAACTTGGCATGTATTGGAACCTATTTTTGTTGTGCCTATCATTCCCCTTTTCAGAAATATAAAGTCTCGACTTATCAACCCACTTATGTGTTCATTTCCTTGCATTTTTGCTTGGTTCTCCCTTTTCTTCCTTAACACTCCTTAACACATATTGGCATACCATGGAACCCTGCGCAACCTAGCATGCCTTAGTAGCTCGAATGTCTTGGCATGCCTTGGAACTATTTGGCACATTTTAGCACACCCTAGAACTCCCTAGCATGCTTTGGCACTTCTTGACATGCCCTTTTATTCCCTAGAATGCCTTACGAGTGCTTAGCATACCTTGTCACTCCCTCCTTGGCATGACAGCTAGCACTCATTAACACTCCCTCACACACCCTCATATTCATTCACTTCCATTCATTTTGATCTAGTGCTCCATTATTCCTTCCTAGTACTCACTAAAACTCCTCAGCATGCATTGGAACTCTCTAGCACGCCTTAAAACTCTTCGACATGCCCTGCCACTTCATAACATGCATAACACTCTGAGACACACATTCACACTTAGCACGTGTTGGCTCTTGGAAAGGATTAGCATGATTAGCATGAGTTGAGATGCCTTGGTATCCTTTGGCATGGTTTATTATTAAATTTATTTGAGATCAATTATTGGAAAGTAGATGAGAAAGAACAAAGGAAGATTTGGCACATAGAATGAGCTAATACTTGGCACCTATTGGAACTTAGTATTGGTATTCCTAGAATTCCCCTCTTGGAAAAGGTAAATTGGTGACTTATTAACTCTCTTATTTGTTCATTTTCTTGTAGTTTAACTTGTTTCTCACTTTTGTTTCCTCGATAGTCCCTGGCACGCATTGTCACAACCTTTCACATCTTGGAATGCCTTAGCACTTGGCACATCTTAGCATGTTTGACATGCATTTGCACTATATAGCACATGTTAGCATGCCTTAGAATTCCCTAGCATGCCTTGGAACTCATACCCTCAAATCTAGGCTTACATGTTTTCATGACTTGGGAACCCAATCAACTCCTTCACTACTACATTTTATGTGACATTGGCCTGCTTCCGGCACAACAGCTTGACCAATTGCACCTACTGTAAGTAGAATGTGTATTTTTCACCTAAGAACTACCTGTAACACATCTAAGGTGACTCATGTCCAAGATCAACTTATCCCACTTAACTAATAACCAGGACAAGGATCACATCTAGCCATGGCCATAAAACGACTAAGCAATATAGCTTACATAGGAAATATTTCACATGTATGTCTAGTTCATATAAATAGTAAAAATTAACTAAAAGTTTTCAAGAACCACAAGATGCAGAAGAAACAAACATAGAAGTCGACACAATCCGAGTGCCCCAAAACATATACACAATAATGTACAATATGAAATTATCTAGAATAGTTTAAAACGTGATGATGCACCCAAAGTGTGCCACATCTCGTATAAAAATAATAGCTAAAGGAAAAACAATGTTATTCCCATCACAAAGTCTACCTTTATATAAAACTACTATGTCGATCATATTATTGCAACTATAGCTTGCCTCCTTCAAATCTTATTCTAAAGTTATCCTAACACACTTCATCCTTGGCACACTTAAATTCACTGAAACTCCCTTGCACAAACTCTTATTCATTCCTTTGCACGCACTTTGGCCTAATTCTCTCTTGTGATGCCCCATCACTCCCTAACACTCGTAAGTATGCATTGACATTGACCAGAATGTGTTAGCACACCTTTTCATTCCTTAGCATGCCCTCAGCCTCCCTAGCTATCATGTTCTCACAACTACCCTTAATTTGTAACTTGTGAACCCAACCAAGTCCTCACTGGACTAGAAGAGCTTGATCAAGTTACAATTACTACAACTAGACTATGTTGATGAATTGTGTAGTGTCGGAGGTACTCCACTAGCCTATTGAAATGGGTTTGTGTGCCTTTGGTCGCAAAAGTATTTGTGGGAAAAGAACCCAAGTGAACAGGTTTTGGACCCATGATGGGGTTTAAAATCTAAAAGAAAATTAAAAATGAAAATTAATATTTCCTAAGGTCTAAGTAGATAAAACCCATAAGTTCTTGAGGCTTCCTAAGAGGCCTAGTAAAATGTACTTAAGGAGGCCTTAGGATGATGGAAAGAACATAAAGCGAGATAAATCTCATTTGATCAAGGAGGCCAGGAGAGATGTATTCCTAAGGTAGGCTAAGTTAGAGGGCCAAGTAAGGGCTACTAAAGGGAGGCCATGGTCATCCACCAAGAGCAAGATCATCATGTGAGGGTTCACAAGAATGCCACATACCTTAATGGGTTTGATGTAGGGAGTAGGATGGCATATTGTTGGTTCTCTTTTGACAGATCGAGCTTAAGATAGGTTGCTCATCAGAATTTGGGCATGTGATTTCAGTGGTCTCTTAGTGTGAAAGATACATCAAATTATGAAATAACAGAGAGGGTTGATACCCTACATTGTGGTGGTTAGTAGGCCTCAAGGTCTGTAATAAATATTGACAAAATCGGAGGAGGGCATGCACTAGAATTTAGGTCCAGAACAGAAGTAGTTTCATTTGTAATATTGACTAAGGTAATGCTAGTTTGAGGGTCATAGTAATATGCATTTCATGTCAATATTTAGTCAAAGAAATGTCAAGAATCTATGGATCCATATGAGCTAGGTCGAGTATCTTATGCATGCAAGAGTTGTTGTTTTTCTATGGGTGGTGTTGGTGCATAGATTGTATTTGTAATTGAGGACAACCTAAGATCACATCACTAAGGACTAGATAGCCCTCTTGCTCTAGGTGTAACTGCTGGTCCTTAACACACCAGAACAGGTAACCTTGTAATATAATTGTTAGATTTTCAATATGAAAATAGAATAAGACCATGTGTGAATATCTTTCATGGTAGTAAATAGTTGTGTGTTATGAAACTAGCTCAAGCAAAGATAGAAAAGATAGATCAATGCCTTCGAATTCATCCTCTTTGAGGGGGAAACCTCCTTTACATTACATAAATGAACAATTCTTAGATGATTCATATGATAAAACCTCCTTTCTATATATAGGAGTCTAAGGAGTCACAATATAACCCAACCAACCTAACAATAATAATATAAAGCTAGAAAAAAAACAATAGAGGGATTCTATGGGGCATAGTAATAACAATATGGGGATAATAGGGGCACAAAAATATTAAAAACGGGTACAACTACAATAGTAATGGGGTAATCACTAGTATTATAGGGACCCAACATGCCCCTTCAAAAAAGTGTTTTCCTCAACACTTGAGTAGTTCTCGATGTTTCTGTATAAAATTCTCATCCTCCCATGTGGAATATTCAGCAGATAAATTCTTCCACTTGATAAGATACTCTGAAATTGATCGATTTCATAGCTGTCGAGTTCTTGTTTCTGTGACTACTTCTCGTTCCAATATAATTTTTCCTTCCTCGTCAAGTTCTGGAAAAATTGTTTGAACTAGGAGCTTATCGCCTATAACCTTCTTTAAACATGAAACATGGAAAATTGGGTGCAATCGAGAAGCTGCAGGAGGCTCTAATTTGTATGCCATAGTACCAATGTTTTGCAACACCTTGTACGGACCATAATACTTTGGTGATAATTTATTATCCTTTTTAGCTTGCTTGAGGGGCATTTTCTTATATGGTTGTAGCCTTAAGAATACCCAATCACCTACATCAAAACTTCTTTCACTGCGATGTTGATATGCCTGTTGTTTGATTCTATTCTGTGCCAATACGAGGTTATCCTTTAAGAGTTGGAGAACTTGTTGTTGATGTTCGATGTGATGTTCCACTGCTTGAACCTTAGAATTTTCTCTTAAATGTGATGGATGGTGGCTGATACCCATAATGTGCCATAAATGGGGTCATTTTTGTTGCTGTATGGATGGAAGTGTTATACCACCATTCAACAAGAGGAAACCATTTGACCCATTGTGTCTATTTATCAGATACAAAGCAATGAAGATATCCTTCCAAACATTTGTTTACTATCTCAGTTTTCCCATCAGATTGAGGATGATAAAATGAGCTATGAGCTAACTAAGTACCAAGACAAGAAAATAATTATGTCCAAAAATTTCCAGTGAAAATGGGATCTCTGTCACTTACAATAATCTTTGGGTTTCCATGTAGCTTTTGAATTGTTTCCATAAATGCACTAGAAACCGTACTGGCTTTAAATGGATGTGATAATGCACAAAAGTGTGCATACTTGGTAAGTCTATCAACTACCACCATGATGACACTCTTTCCCTCAGACTTGGGTAAACCTGTGATAAAATCCATTGAAACCTCCTCCCAACGTTGGCTTGGAATGGTAAAGGTTGTAATAGACTCGAGGTCTTAATTGTTTCAACTTTATTTTGCTGGCAAACCAAACATTCCACCACAAAATTTTGAATATCCGATTTAAGGCCATCCCAAAAAAATTCCTTCTTAACCCTTTGGTAAGTTTTTAAAAATCATGAGTGCCCTCCTAAGGGACAAGTGTGTAATTCCATAAGAATCTTTTGTTTGAGTTGGGAATTCTTACAGAGGTATAAGTGATCTTTGTACCATAACAAATCATTTTGCCAGCTAAATGTATCAAATGTACTGGAATCTTGTTGTAGCTTTCGAATAAGTGCCCACACTTCTTCATCATTCTTTCATTCCTCCCTTGCTTCGTTTATCCAATCTGGTTAGATAATAGAAATGGTGCACAACAATTCTTCCACATCCTCATCCTTTCTTGAGAGTGCATCTGCCACCACAATTTGCTTCCCTTTATTGTAGATGATTTCAAAGTCATAACCCAACATCTTTGTGACCCACTTTTGTTTCTCTTCAAAGGATAATCTTTGTTCTAAAAAGTATTTAAGGCTATCATGATCCGTTTTTACCTTGAAGTGTCTTCCCATTAGGTAGGGTGGCCAATTCTTAAGTGCATGGAGTATTGTCAACATTTCCTTCTCATAAATAGCTTTGTGTAAAAACTTTCCCTTGATTGGATGACTTTCAAAAGAAATGGGTCTTTCATCTTGCATTAAAACAGCACCAATTCCATTTCCTGAAGCATCACATTCCACAATAAAGGTTTTTGTGGAGTTCGGTGTAGCTAAGGAAGGTGCTTGGCACATTGCCTCTTTAAGATGTTCGAAGGCCTCTATTGCTTCTAGAGTCCATGAAAATGCATCTTTCTTCATTAATGTTGTTAGAAGTGCTACTATTCTCCCATAATTCTTAACAAACTTGCGATAATACCATTTCAACCTCAAAAATCCTCGCAGATGCTTTATGGATGTGGGGATTCTCCATTCTTTAATGGCTTTAACTTGGCTAGGGTCTACCTTAACTCCTTCATGAGATACAATATGACCCAGATATTCCACCTCTTGTACTCCAAAGAAACATTTGGATCGTTTTGCATATAATTGTTTTTCCTCCAATAGTTGTAGCACCCTGTCAACATGTTCAACATGATCCTTCCAAGACTTGTTGTAGATTAGTATGTGATCAAAGAATAGTAACACAAATTTTCTAAGAAATGGTTTGAAAATTGAATTCATCAAAAATTGAAATGTTGAGGGTGCACTCGTAAGGCCAAAAGGCATGACCAAAAATTCATAATGACCCTCATGAGTTCTAAATGTTGTTTACAGAATGTCTTCAGTCTTCATTCTAATTTGATGATATCCTGAATGAAGATCCAACTTGGTGAATTAAATTGATGCATGCAATTCATCCAGTAATTCATCAATGACAGGAATGGGAAACTTATCTTTAATAGTGAGCTTGTTGAGCCCCCTATAATCCGGACACATGCCGCCATGGACCATCCTTCTTGGCCACCATACTACTAGAGTAGAAAAAGAACTTTGACTTGGTTGAATTATACCAGCCTCTAGCATTTCTGCAACCATACGTTCAATTTCACTCTTTTGGGCATAGGGATATCTCTATGGCCTGATGCTTGGAGGAACACTTCCTGGAATCAGATGAATAGAATGATCATGATCATGAATAGGTGGGAGACCTTTGGGAGTCTCAAATACCTTGGAATGGTTGTCCAAGACTATTTGGAGATCTGGAGAAATAGATGATTCCAATGTGGAAACATATAGTGGACATAATTGTGCAATTACACCTTTTCATTCCTTTTTCCATTAGAGATGATTATCTTTCCTGGTTCCCCTGCAATACCCCTTAATCCAACTTCCTTTCCTTCCATAGAAAATTTCATGAAAATTTCTTGAAAATTAAAAGCTATTGCACCCAAGGGTTGTAGCCATTGGACTCCTAATACAATATCATCACCTCCCATTGGAATCGAAAGCATTGGGATAGTCAATACATATTCTCCCATGGATAGCTCGATATTATGGCACTTTCGAGAGAAATTTATTGTTCCTCCATTTGTAACCATCACTTGACACTCTGGTGCTAGATATAAGAAGCAATTCAATTCTTTTGCTACCTTAGGATGAATAAAATTGTGAGTACTTCCTGAATCAATCAACACTATTACCTTTTTATTCTTGATTTGTCCTTCTATCTCGATGGTTTAATGAGTGGTAATTCCCGGTAATGCATTACAAGATATGGTCAGATTCATTTGTTCTTCATCTAGGCTTTGTTCCTGGAGTATATCCTCTTTTTTTGACCTTTCTTTCTCCTTTTCTTCTTCATCTTTACAATCTATGTTGAATACTTTCTTCTGAGCACACTTATGACCTTTAGTGTATTTGCTATCACAACTGTAACAAAGCCCTTTTGCTCTTTTTTCTTCCAATTGTTGTGGTGTCAACCTTATAGGTGTGGAAGACTAGGGGCAACAACACTTCCATATTTATAGTTGTGAGTGGTATGCTTCCTGGTTGCCATAATTTTTCTTTCCATTTTTCTTGCTAACCTGAATGCCTTCTCTAAGGAATCAAGTTCCTAAAGGCAAACATCATGTTGGATATTATCCTTTAAAGTCCCTATGAGCACATCAATCCTATGCTCCTCTGAAATATTTTTTACCCTTATGTTCAATTTTTGTAACTCCTCAATGTGATCCATTATTGAACCCTTTTGTTTGAGACTTATCAATTGGCTAAAAAAAAGTGTTACATTTTGTATCCTCATAATGTGCTATCGATTCTTCCATAAAAATTGCCCAAGTGATAATTTGTTTATGATAGCAAAGTCATTGATACCATACAAACTAATTTGGTTCCAAATATAAAGTTGCAATATGTACCTTTTGTGTGTTTTGCATATTATTTAGATCGAAAAATTACTCCATCTGTAATATCAATGTTGCGGGATAATTTCCATCAAACTTCCTCGTATCGATTTTTGGAATATGGTGGGTCTTCGATCCCACATTAGAGTGTATGAAATCATGATTAACATTTATTTTGTTCGGATAATGAGTTTTCTTTCCTTTTCACCATTAGTAAGTATTTCCTATAGAAAATTTGTCAAATTTGTCTTCAAATCTACCATGTTACTCTTCAAATCTGTCTTCAAATTTATCTTCAAATCATCCATCTTAGCTTCCGCGCCCTTTATATTAGCTTCTATTAGCTTTTGTGAAAGTGACCTTTGTTGCACTTGGTCTTGTAATTTTGATATATCATGTAGCATTTCTTCCTCTTCT
>APFE030697827.1:0-16047 GCA_000404065.3 Pinus taeda
TAGCTTTCTTTTTCTTCTCTATGGTCTTCCAACTTCCTTTATCTTGCATCTCCTTCATCTCTTCTGGTTCTTGGGACATTGGTGTCTTAGCTTCGCGATTTATTGTGTTCGTCCTTTTGGAGATAGTCGGAGAAGAAGTTTGGTCTAGGAGATCTCTTTTGCTGTTAAATGAAGATTTATTTTCCGCATTATTCGAAACCGCATAACTGTCGATGCTTGAGGGGTTGTTAAGTTCACCTTTTTGTTGTTGGGCAGGGCTTTCCCCCTGCTCGTCTTGAGAATTGTTTCTAGCCCGATTTCTTGTGATTCAGAGTTTTCTCTAGAGTATTCTTCTTTGATGACAGTGTAGTGTTCTTTTTGTGCTCCTTACCACCATGTAGATCTGTGGTGGTTTTTTCTAGCAGAATTTTTCTGGGAGGCTTTTAGGCAAATTTTGGCTAGACGGTCTGTCTCAAAGCAAGATCAACATCGAAAGAGGACACTTTCATAATCGAGTTTTTGGTTCCACACATAGTCTTTACTTGTTCGGTTTATTTCAGCTAGGAATCTAGTGTTGAATTCCATTTTCACACAGATGCGTGCATAGGCGGTTCTGGCATATTCCTCTGTTTCTGGGCACCTACAGTAAAATTTCCCAATTGCATTTCCAATGGCTTTTAGCGAGGAGAGATTCCAGAGATGCAAGGGTAGGCTTGGCAATCTCACCCAAACTAGTGTTGAGGTTATGATTGTTGTTGAGGGATCGAATGATGGGTTCCATGGCTTCATGAATAGGCCTAAGTTTTCCCAAAACCAAGGGCTGGAATCTAGAATACATTGTCTTCTTTCAGGATATATATATATATATATTACGATTACGAAATTGAAATCGAATTTAGCAATTCTACATAAGTCAACCATGATAAATGTTGTAATATGAAATTACCATCAAAGAATGTCATTATTCAACAAAACCCTTGAGAAACATCACATTATGAGATATCCATCGAGAATGTAGTAATGTAACATAATTCATTGAAGATGAAGCTACAATGTCATATAACATTGAGGAACATTTTCCAACATATCCGTTTAGGGACAGTACAATCATATATCACAAGGGTCTTGTCATAGTGACATCATAGAAGGGTTATGTCAAATTTGTGATTTATGTCAGAAGAGTATGTCGAATTGCAGCAGTCATGACACTACCATTAAGGAACATCACAAATTTGACATAAAACTTATGAATATCACAATGTGGAATAACTAAAGAGGGAGATAGAAATTCCACATAAGTTGGCCAACCACATATATACCAATCATGGTCAACCATATTCTAACATATTCAACCTTGGTCAACCATAATAAACAAAAGTCAACAATATTGAACGTCAAATATGAAAGAACCATAAAGAAATTCACAATCTAACCTAACCCTTCAAGGTCATTGCATTGCAACATAACAACTGAGAAACATAGCAATTGATATGTGTAAATTAAGAAAAAGTTGCATTGCTACACAACCATTGAATAACATTGCAATCTAACATATTCATTCATGAATGTCACAGTATAACAATACCCTTCAAAGACACTACAATATGGTGTAAGCCCATTAAGATGAATGCCACAACGTAACAAAACTATAAAGGAGCATACAAATGTGACATGTCCATTTTTTAAGGTCATAATACCACAAAACCGTTGAGGAATGTAGCAATCACATATAATTTAACTAAGATGAATATCACAATGCATAAAATGACATTAGGATCCATCACACTAAAACGTAACCCTTAAGGAATGTCGTAAAGTGACATAACCCTTGATGATATAATCGTTGAGGAACATTGCAATTTGACATAAGTCAACAAAGATGTATGTCATGTTCTGACAAAATCAATGGGAACATCACAATCCCACATAATCCTTAAGGAACATCACAATGTAACATAACCCTTGATGAACATCATAATGTGGAATAATTGAAAAGAAACATAATAATTCCATATAAGTTGACCAACCACTTGCTTATCACAACGAATCATAATTTTTAAGAGCATTGCAATGAAACATTACCCTTCATGAACTTTGCTATGTGACAAAACCAATGAGGAATATAGAAATTTCACATAAGTTAGCACAATGTCACATAGGAATTGGGGAACCAATGAAGAACATTTCAATTTGACATAAGTCAATGAACCTAAATGGCACTATGTTGCATAGGAATTAATGAACCAATGAGAAACATGGTAATTTTACATAAGACAATGAATCTAAATGGCACAATGTCACATAGGAATTGGGGAACGTCCCAATGTGACTTGATGGACATCACAATGCAACACAACTTGTGAGGAGCATCACAATGTGACATGCCCCTTGAGGAATATCGCAAGGTAACATAGCCCTTGAGAAAAATCACAACACAACTTGTGAGGAGCATCACAATGTGACATGCCCCTTGAGGAATATCGCAAGGTAACATAGCCCTTGAGAAAAATCACAACACAACACATCCATTCATGAATTTAGCAATTAAACATAAATCAACAAAGAAGAATGTCGTGATGCGACATTATCCTTGTAGTTTGTAGTTTAACATAATCAACATATCATATCCCATGGTTAAACATAATCAACATATCATAGCCCATAATATGAAAAACGATTGAGAAATATTACAAACTACCCAGATTAATAAAAAAAAAAAAAAAAGAGAGTCAATCATAGTCATCCATGGCCAACCATAATCACCATGTTAAACCATAGTCAATCATAATCAAACATAGTCAAGTATAATCAACCTTAGTCAAATAAATCCTATCATACTTTAACATGCTCGAACACATTTAACCATTGTCAAACAAAGTTAACCATAATTAGATGAAGTGAACCATAGTTAAACACATTCCACCATATTCAATCATACTCATATATATTCAGCAAATGTCTACCATAATCTAAAATATCATCCAAAGTTAACTATAGTGAAGCAAAACTAAACATGGTCAACCATAGTCAGCCTTGATTCACTATGGTCAACCATAGTTAAACTTCATCAACCATGTACAATTTGTAAACAATTAAGATCAATCATAGTCAAACATGGTCAACCATGATAAACATTGCAATATGATAAAAAGCATTAAGGAATGACAATCCAACCAATGTAAAACATGGTTAACATTAATGATCCATAGTCAACATAGTCAACCATAATCAACTATAATCAAACATGGTCAACAAATTCAACCTAAGACAAGTAAAGTCAACCATAGTCAAACATGTTCAACCATTATTAATAAAGGTTAACAATAATCAAACACATTCCTCCATAATCAATCATAGTCAAATATATTCTGCTAAATGTTGGAAATAATACTAAGGGGGGTGGGGGTGAATCAGTATTAGCAAATCAATAACTTTTTCATTTCCATAATCAGATTCATATACGCTACTTCAGTTAAGGGAACTCGCGTGTACACGCAACTGTATTTAATGCAACTATCGTATATCCAGCAAACTTATGGTTTAGTTAATTCATCATATGTTGATCTTTAATCAGTGCATCAGAACATCATTAACCATATAAACAGTAACAAAGTGTAGTAAAAACATAACAGCACATCACACATAAGAGACACACATGAACACCATGATATAAGGTGGAAACCCAATGCGGGACAAAACCACTTGCTGTTGTTTTCTTTAAGATAAGAAAAACCTGTTTACAATCTTGTACTGGTGCAGACTCATACCAATACGCAGGCACCCACCTGTAGAAGGCTACAACCTTATCTCCTTCTCCAGCTTCTACTGGAAGGGAGCTACAACCCCCTAGCTCTTGTACTAGCCAATATATTTACTAGTACGTAGGCGCCAGCCTACAGAAGGCTACAACCTTCTCTTTTCTTCCAGGGACCACGTTTCATAAATTTTCAAATTGGATCCATCAATAACACAAAATCAATCATCATTGCAAAACAACCATCAAATATATCCACATCATCAATCTCTGAATCACCCAATACTGAATCATTGAAACCCTGTTATCAAAACACAGTCACCAGTACACATAGCAGAACCCAGAACCCTGCAACAACCACTAGAACCAACAGCAACCTCAAATATCAAATCTCATAATGTATACGCTACTTAGCTGTGTCGAACCAGCGTGTATACGCACTTTCCCCAAAGGGAACCAGTGTACAAATCTGAAAATAATTACTTATACCTTTGCTGCAATTTTTCTACTTGAGATATACCCAGATCATCAAATATAAAGGATAAGACATGCGTGAGTATTCAAATCTGAACTATTCATGATCATACCATATAATGATAATGCATTTTAGTCTTCATGATCCCTATCCATCAACCTTCATTCGCCACATAGGTGCATCCTTAACAAAGCATCACATACCCATAACCTGCATACTAAATCTCACATTTCATCAGATATTCATCACTTGCACTATGGCCTAATGATCTTCTTCTCCTTATATAGGTTTAGGCCTCTCTCAATACCATGGTCCAAAACCACGTAGGACCAATACCTTGGACCCAATACCTAGGGTCAATACCTCAGACCAAATACCATGGACCAAATACCACAGACCAAAACTTAGTTTTCCAACATGTACGCGCCTTTCCTTCTGTGAAAGTGTGTGTGTATGCTATACGCGCCTTTTGGTCTGCGAACCCGTGTGTACACGTGGCTTGGTCAATGCAAAACCTGCGTATACCTCTCTTTCTTCATTTTGTGAGTCTAAACTGTGATTTGTGATTTGAGTGAGTTGCCATCAAGGATAACACCTGTGTCATACATGTATCATAATGCCAACACTAAAATCTACTATAATCAAACGTGGTTAACCATAGTAAAACATGGTTCACCATAGAAAACCATGGTCAACTATGGCCAATACATAAACAGCTATGGACAACTAATGTCCACCATAGGAAAATAGTTTTCTACAGAGTTATCCATAATCAAACATGGTAAATTAAGGTCAACGAAAGTTGACCATGGTCAAATACAAACACCATTTGTTGAACCATAGTGAAACATGATCAAGCATTCTCAACCATAGTCAATCATAGTCATCCATGATCAATCAAAATCAACCAATTGGAGACCATAATCAAGCATGCCCAAACATGGTCCACCATCATGGTTAACAACATTCAAACATGATCAACCACTATCAAATTGAATGTCAAATATAATCAACAATTGTTGCTCATGGTCAACCATAATCAAACATAGTCAATTATGTTTAACTATAATCAACCATATTAAATCGCAATTAACCAAGTTAATCATAATAAACCATGATCAAATATAATTATAATAAACCATTTATAATATATTAAAATATAAAAATTAATATTAAATTTTTAATTCTCGGATACATGTTGACTATCAACTAACAAAACCATATAACTAAAAGTGATTATATATGCTAATGAATACCGTTTATTAAAAAAGTTGAAAACATCAAACACATATATCAACCTCTTATGATTATGCATTATGCTAATACAAAATCTTTTACTTATGTATACAAAGAAAAAACTAATGTGAAGTTGATTCTCTTACAAAAAAATTTCTCAGTGGCAACTTGTGTTGAAAAGGAAATAATATATTTGACATCTTTGAAAAATCCTATACCTTTTGGTTTCCTTTTCAGATATGCATGCTTTGAAATATCTATGTACAATGTCAAGACACTTCACCTCATATATATGAACTTCATTGGCCTCTTTTATGTAATATTTTGAACTCTATAAAAACCTGATCATGAAGTGTGTTATCCATTTCACTAATAAGGGGGGGCGGTTTTGAAGGATTAGTGGAGAATCTTTTGGTTTTTCGTGAATCTTCTCCAATATTTTTTTTCTCTAAATACAAAGTACAATAAAGTTTAAACTTTAAAAAATAAACCGAATAAAAATTATAATTTTGAAATATTTTTAAACCTTCAAATTTTTTTGATGGTCCAGGATTACTTCACATACAAAAACATACTTATCACAATGCATCAAAATAATTTTGTGAAAAAATAATATTTTCAGCCTGCAAAATTTTCAAAACATTCTTTACAATCCTGGATTACAACACATTAATAACCATATGATGCTTACTTATTATATCTCCCTATATACTTCAAAATTTAAAATAGAAGATGTGAAAAATTGAAAATATATAATTTATTTTATAAAACAAAATGAAAAAAACTTGAAATCTAATTGTAACATTTTTTTCGAAAATGTTATGCCACTCACATTAAATTTGGTGGATTTATTTGGCAACATGTACATAATGTATATCAAAATTAGGTCTCCTCCAATATTCAGTTTTATTTAAGTGTCGTAAAATTTAAAAGGAAGAGTTAAAAGAACTTAGCTCGAGTGGTTTAGTGAACAATTTGTTTCTTCTGTTGTGCGAGTTCAAGACTCCGTTTGTGGCATTTATGAAATAATTGTACATGATGTAATAGTGACAACCAATCTTTTGAAGTCACAAGTTCTCTTGAAATTCTCATTCCAATTAAAAAACATAAAATAAATAAATAATATTTAAAAATAAAAGTGATGCCTTCTTTCTCCAATATTCACTTCTATTTCAAATATATTTTACATTTTTCATCCCATATAGAGTTTTATTGTGAATTATATATGAATTATTTTTATTTCTCACAGATCTTCATAATTATTGGCTTATAATCATTAACTACACAATCAAAAATTATCACCTTATTTCATTTTTATAATGGAGTACTGTCTTGATTATAAATAAGAATATATGAGATATGTATTTGATTGATAATATTGATAATGAGAATGTTGTGTTTAATCATTTTGGGGCCCCTTATAATATATATATATATTATATTGAGTGTTTTTCCCATTAATAAACATGTCTTTTCATAAGACTGTTTTCTTTTCTTTTTATTATTAAATTTTTTTTTTTATAATATATATATATTTTTTTGTATCATATATAACATATATAACATATATATATATATTAACATTGTTGTTCCAGAAGAGAAATACCTTACGTCAACTTATTGAAACATCAACACTCCTCCTTAGCGAGGAAGGTATTCTTTCATGATGTTCTCTTCCCAATCACACCCAACCATTTCACATGGTATGGGATAGACTACCACCATAGTATCAAGACGGCGTTGTAAGTATCTATAATGTTTTTCCTTTCCTAGTAAACTCAATCACACCTAGCCACTTAACATGGTGTGGGCAAGACTTGTACCAGGCTACTCATTACTCCCTCAATCACTTCACATGATTGATTTGGGAAACCCTTGGCCAGAGGGAGAGTATTTTCCTATTGTAGGAGAAACATCACAGCTCGCTCTCAAGTAGGGTGGGCATTCTGCGTCATGCCAAGCTTTTCTCTGAAGTATTCAAACTTCACTTTAGAGAGGTTTGGTGAGAATGTTTGTTGTATGCTCATATGTGGATATGTATTGGAGTTCCACTGCTCCTCCTTGTACCATGTCTTGGATGAAATGTTATTTGATCTCTATATGATTTGACTTGTCGTGAAAGATTGGGTTCTTTGAAAGCTTCACACAACTTTGATTATCACAGTATATCAAAGTTAGCTCTAAATCTAGATCAAATAACCTTGCAAGCAATTTCCAAAGTCACATTGCTTCACGGCTTACATCATTGGTTGTTATATAGTCTGTCTTTGTTGTACTGAGTGCCACTAACAACTTTTTTCTGCTAAACCATGAGATCATACCTAATCCCAGGCTAAAGCAACATCCTAATATGCTTTTCATGTCTACTGCACTCCCTACCCAGTTAGAGTCGATATAACCTTGTAGATTTACTTTGTCATCTGAGAATATATGAGTCCATATCTAACAGTACCATGCAGGTACCTCAATACATGCTTTTTCGCTACCAAACGTACATGTCTAGACTCAAACATGCACTGACTCAATGTGTTCATTGCAAAGCATATCCAGCCTGGTATTAACAAGGTACATCGAGGATCCGATAAACTATTTGTACATCGTGTGATCAACCAAATTTGAAGAAGAATCACTCAAGAACTTTGGATTCATAACCATAGGTGTGGCCATGGACTTGTAACCCATCATCCTGAATCTTTGCAAGATTTCAAATGTATACTTCCCTTGGCTAAGGAAGGCCTCATATGGTCTCTGCCATACTTCTAATCCCAAGAAATAGTGCATTAAACCCAGATCCTTCATTTCAAACTCTGAAGTGAGCTCCCTTTTGCACCCATCTATGACCTTCTCATCCCTTGTTAGAAATAGGTCATCTACATATAGTACCAATATCAATGGGCAATCATCTTCAACCTTGTAGTGAACGCTAGGATCTACATTACTCTTGTTAAACCTCAAGCTCAACAGATAATTGTTTATTCTAGCACCATGTCCTAGGTGTCTCCTTAAGCTCGTACAAAGCTTTCTTCAATTTATAAACATGAAACTCCTTCCCATGGATCACAAAACCTTGTGGTTGCGCTATGTACACTTCTTCTTCAATTACACCATTCAGGAAGGCAGTGTTTACATCCATTTGGTCTAATTTTCAGCCCATAACAGAAGAAATAGAGATGATATATCTAATAGAATTGTACATGCCTACTAGGCAAATGTTTCATTATAATATTTTCCCTCTTTCTAGGAGAATCCTCTAGCTACAAATCTACCCTTTTGCTTTTCTATGTTGTCATTTGCACCATGCTTGATCTTGTAGATCCATTTTGAAGTCACCATTGAATTCCTTTCTGGTCGTGGAACCACATCCCACACATCACTTTTCATGATAGATTAGTACTCTTCCATCATAACATCCTTCCACACTTGTTGTTTTGCAACTTCCTCATAAGTGGAAGGTTCTCAATCAATGATCTTACTCATTAGCGCCACAGTTGGAAAATTTGTGTGGTCTCTTGCTCTCTCTGAAGGAGCCTCTGGGAGCTGCATTTTTTTATGCTTCCTACATCGTGCTTGGGAGCCATTATTGACGATTGTAACCTCTTTGGGTGGATCTACCAGTATCTCTAGCTCTATTGACTCATCCTGATCTTCTGGGATATGTTCTTCTTGAGTAGAGCCAATCCTCTTGCTCCTCTCTATCCTCGTCCATATGAGACTCTCTAGATTTCTTGAATGTTACTTCTTGATCAAAGGTGACATCTTTGCTAATTTCAATTTTTTTTTGTCTGGAGCATTCTATAAATCTTTGAAGTCTCACTGTATCCAACAAAGGTGTCCTCCTTTCATAAAGGCTCTATATTCATTTTCTTTTGCTTGGGAACATGTATGTAGATTGGACAACCAAATATCCTCAAGCAGTTGACTTTGGTTTCTTCCTGGTGAATACTTTTTATGGTGGTATTTTCCCCAATATCTTATCAGGACTGTTGTTCTGAACATATACAATTATTTTGGATGTTTATTCCCATAGATACATGGTAAGTTCTGGTCATGGATCATTGTTTTAGTTGCTTCTATAATTGATTTGTTCTCTCTCTGCAACCCTATTTTGTTGGGTTTTGTAGGGAGTTGCCAGTTCCCTCTTAATCCTTGCTTTTATGCAAAAGTCTTTGAACTCATTTGAGGTGTATTCACCTCCATTATCTAACCTCAAAACTTTAATCTTTCTTCCAAAGAAATTTCCCATTAAAGCCTTGAATTCTTGAAACTTATTGAGAACTTCATATTTTTCTTTCAAGAAATAGATCCATGTTTTGCGTGAGAAATCGAAGTGGCATAATATAAAAAGTTACTTAGATATGGTATAGTCATTTGTCCACATAGCTATGTTTGTATAATTTCCAATATCCCCTTGGATTTATTGTCACTACTTGGAAAACTTCCCTTGGCATTCTTGCCAAGTGCACAACCTTTGCATACCTCACCATACTCCACCTACATATCTAGTAGACTCGTGACCATTTTTCTCAAAACTAGCAAGGCTTTGTAGTTAAGGTGAGCAAGCCTTCAGTGCCATAGCCCACTAGAGCTAATACTATTGTGTACAAGAACTTGTGTTGGGTGTCCCTTTAATTTATACAATCCTCTCTCTCGAACACCAATCACATGGACCAAATCACTTGAACCCTTACGCCATAGAATGACTTGGTCATCAACAAAAGCTAATCTAAAGCCTCAATTTTCTAAAGAAAAGATAGAGAGAAGATTCTTCTTTCAATCTTATTCAAGCAATACATCTTTTATTGAAATGGAGTTACCTGAATCAAGTTGGTAGGATGTTTCGCTACTAGTCGATCCTTGATCTGAGAAATCATCAGGAAGTAGGTAGAAACTAACTCTGATTTGTTCATCATTACATTTCTAAGTTGATGCCTTAGAGTTAGCTTCTTGCTTTCATGTAATCTTGAGAAGGCATCAAACATTTCCTTTGGTGTCTTCAATTCTGATACCTGAGGAATTAAGTGGTATTTGATTGAATCTTACAAGATCCTCTTGACCTTGATCACATTCTTCTTATGGTTTGCCTTGGCCTCTTCCTCTTTTGGTTCTGGAAGGTCTTTCCTGACATAATCCAAATTTCATTCTCTTCTAGGATGAGAAGTATTATATGCTTCCATGATCTTAAGTTGTCGACTCCATCGAGCCTATTGTCTACTCTTGAGATTGGACACCATCTTGTAAATGACAAATTTAATTAACTTATTTCCAACTATGGAGTAATGTTTGTCTTAACAAGCATTTGACTTTGAGAAAAAAAATTGTTTTGTTTTATATTGTAACAAATATTATGGCCATTGGTTTACCAAAACCACTGACCTATAAACCACCAAATACTTTATATTACGATAATTATATAAATTTATCATAAATTACTACCCGTCGTAATTTGTGGAATTCTTTGCCTAAATTTAAGTAGAATGAAAAAGAAATATGTTGTTACATAAAGATTGTAACAACCCAAAAACTTAACATGTATTTTTCTTTGCAAGATCTTATTGTTGTGATACCATGTTGAATTCTTTTTTATTTTTCAGATCTTGGTAATTATTGCTTTATGATCAATAATGTCAGGCCAAGAGGCAACTCCTCAAATGAAATTGTGTCTTTACATTGAGATTTCTCATGGATATATACAAGGAAAGAGAGACTCTTGGACTTCGCCTTCCAGTGTCTCTTCATATTCATATTCTCCATTGTTTACTATTTACATTATTTACATATATTCACCCAATCCCAATGATTAGGTGTCAACATTCCTCCCCCTTAATCTGAAGGGATATTGGTGAGTCTAAGCATCGTTCTGAACCTTTCGAACTTTTCTCTTCCAAGTGTTGTGGTGAAGATGTCTGCAATCTGTTCATTAGTGGAACAATGGTGTAGGTGGATTGTTTTGGCCTCAACATGATGTCAAATCAAATGGTATTTTGTATTGATGTGTTTCATTTGATCATGGAATTTTGGGTTTTGGCCGATTTTATTCCAGAGGTGATGTCAATCATGAGTGAAGTTGAATGCACTGGTTTCACTTGCATATCTTCCAGAATTTTCCTAAGCCACACAATTTCGTTTGTTGCTTCAGCGACTGCCACATATTTTGCCTCTGTTGTGGAATCTGTTAGAACTGGTTGTTTGTGTATCTCCGAAAGATAGCTCCTGATCCAAGACTCATAGCATAACCTGAAGTAGATACCCCAGTTTCTCTGTCTCCGTCGAAGTCTGAATCAAAGTATCCAATCAAGCTGAAGTCGCCCACCTGTGTATACTTGAGTCCAAAATCTTGAGTTCCCTTCAAGTACTTTAGAACTCTTTTTGCAGCAGATCAATGTCCCTCATAAATCTTTTGCATAAACCTGGAGAGGATTCCAACAGCGAATGAAATGTTCGGTCTGGTAGTATTCAAGTAGTTGAGACTTCCTACAAGTTGTCTATACTTTGTTGCATCCTCAAATTATTTCCCTTTAATGGATGTGAGCCTCAAATTTTGTTCCATTGGAGTAGTCAAATGATTGCACTCAGTGATGCCAAACATATTCAACAGATCTCAAATGTACTTCGGATGTTGAGTTACTTCAATACTAAGAGAGTAGTGAACATAACCCAAGTCAGTATTTCAAAACATTTATGGACACAATGTAGCTCTCATTGTTCTCTATCATCAAAAGATCATCTACATATACCACAAGATATTCAATTGTTTTGCCAACTTTCTTGACAAAGTAAGTTGCATCATCAAGATCATAATGTTTGAAGTTGAGTTTCAAAAGATGCTTAGTAAACTTTTCATACCAGGCTCGCAGTGCTTGCTTGAGTCCATACAAGGATTTCACAAGCTTGCATACTTTGTGTTCTTGGCCCTTCACAACAAATCCTTCTAGTTGGGACATAAAAGCATTCTCTTTCAAATCACCATTCAAGAAAGCGGTTTTGTACATCCATTTGATGGACTTTCCAACCGTTCTGATCTGTCAAGGCAAAGAGTGTCCAGATGGTAGCCCATTCTGTTGTGGGGGCAAAATTTCTTCATAATCGACACCTTCCTTCTATGCAAAACCTTTTGCCACGAGCCTGACTTTGTGTTTGTTAAGTGAGCCATCCATCAGCGTTATACTTGTTTTTGTAAACCCACTTGCAACTAGTTGATTTTGTTCCCAATGAAGGATCAACTAGCGTCCAAGTGACATTCTTTATCAAGGCATCATACTCCTTTTGCATCACTTTTTTCCATTCATCATGAGAAGCGGTTTCTTTGAAGGAAGTTGGTTCAAAATCTGTAGACAAATTTAGTTCACAATCATAAGAAACATCCATATCAACAGGGGAATCATAATCATCTATATCACCTCCATTTTGCCTGGTTGAATTTCTTGTTCCTGTCTTTCCAACATCATCAAGATGAACACTTTCAAGTGTCTTTGTCAACCATTTTGGAGGACCTTTCTGAGATGGTCCAAGCTACTCGGCTGATTGAGTTGGGATTGAATCAAGATTGAGCCTCACAATTCTGTCAATCACATCACTCAAAATATCATTAGTGGTTGTAGCTTCATGTGGGGGAGAGAGTGCTTCAAAAGAAGATTCCACATATTGATCCAATATAGGAATCCCTCCTTCAAGATGTGAAATTTGATTATCAAATTCTTGAGATGATTTTGCATGTCTGAATCTATCTAAGTGATCAAGCTGTCGCTCAACAACATTGTCAACTTTGGAAGGTCCAAGAAATATTACATCTCTAAATACAACAAACTTCTTATTAACTTCATCATAGAGACGGTATGCTTTGCAAGTATTTGAATACCCAAGAAGATACACTTATGACTCCTTGCACCAAGTTTGTTTCTTTGTTTCTTTGGTATCAATACATAACAGGTGGAACCAAAGACCCTGAGATGTTTTACCGAAGGAATGTGATCATACCACATTTTATAAGGGATCTTGTTTCTAATAGCGTTAGATGGACATCTATTTTTTACATACATAGCACATCAAACTACATTAGCCCAAAATATCAATTTTACATTTTTGAAAAACATCATGGAATGTACCATATTTAAGATTGTCATGTTCATTCTTTCAACTACTCCGTTCTGTTGGGGATTATAGAGCACAGTGGTTTGATGTTTGATCCCATGTTAATGAAGATAGTTTTCAAATTCATTTGAAGTGTATTTTTTTCCATTATTAGTGTGAATAGAGCCAATATGAGATTGTGCATCATCTTCAATCCATGTATGAAATTTCTTGAATGTTTGAAAATCGTCAATAATTGTTCTTCAATAAATAAACCCTAACACATTCCAATGTAGTCATCAATAAATGTCATCATATATTTATTACCATTTGTAGAAGGAACAGGAATTAGAACACATAAATCTGAGTGAATGAGTTCAAGTTTTCTATGTGCTCTAGAATGTGAATCATGAAAAAACTATTCGTTATGCTTTCCTAGAATAAAAGCATCACAATGCTTAAGTTTCCTAGGAATTGTAGACAAACCAGTGACACAATTTGTCTTCAACAAGCGAAAGTTGTCATAGTTCAAGTGTCCAAATCTAACATGCCATAAGACTTAATAGAAATGTACCTTCATCCTAATGAGCATCGTATGATAAGTTTTGTGCACGAGCAGAGGTATCTTACAGCATCAAAAATCTTTCTTCTTCTAACCTCGTCATGACAAGTGAGATATCTGATGCTTTTTTTACTTCAACCTTGCCATCAAACATATGAATGGAGTGTCCTTGCTAGTAGATGTGGACAAAGGACAACAAGTTTCTCCTCAAGTGTGAGAGATATAAAACATCATGCCGAAGAAAGTCTGGAAAACCATGCAATTTGAGCATGATTTTGCCAAGCACTGATGGCTTGAGTTTTGATTTGTCTGCAAAGTATACTGCTCCATCAACATTGTCAGTAAATTCTTCAAAAAAAATCTCTTTTAAAAGTCATATGGCAAGTTGCCCCTAAATCAAGCAACCAATTATTTTTCCAAGAAGCGAAGGAGGCATTGAACAAATCTTCAGTTACTCCAATATTACAATGTGCCACAACATAGTGGGCGGATTCAAGTGCTTTACCTTTCCCTTCGTCATTGGTTTTACCTTTTGCTTGATTTCTTTCCTGTTAAATTTTGTCCCAATGCAACTTACATGTAGATGCATCATGTCCATCTCTATTGCAACATATGCAATGAAGATCAGACTTTTCTCCTTGAGTGTCTGCCCCCTCACCTCTAAAATTTATTTTTCCTCTTCCTCTTCGACCACTTCTTCCTCTAGAAGAATCTTGAGCATGATTCTTCTCTCTATGTGCAAGACACGCAGCTTCTTCAAAAGACTGAGGAGTTGTCTTCTTCCCAAAAGTTTTTATTCTTTCAAGAAATTTCTTCATAAGGAAGTCAAAGGTAATCTCCTTGAGGTTTCCACTTCCTTGCAATGACTCAAGATAATTTGAGTAAGTGTGATATGGTGCCTTGACAAAAGCTATGAGAGGAATGTCTAGTTGAACATCAGTGGTTTTGATATCATGCATAATAAATCTTACTTATGATGCTAAAGCATGAGGATTGTCATTTTTCAATTCAAGACTGAACAATTTAATTATCAATTGGACAACTTCAAGTTCAAAGTGTGAATCATAGAGTTCCTTCAACTTTTGTAAGGCTTCAAAAGCATTTGAAAATAATGAAATATGACGACTCACCTCTTCATTTACAAAGGTTGCAATCAAGGCATAGGCCTCCTTGTTCTTATTTTCCCAAATGACATTCTCCTTATCTGAGATGGGCTTTGCAGGTTCATTATCTCCTTCTACACAAACTCTTTTTACAACTCATTGAAAATGAAAGTATTTTTAATCTTCCTTGACCATTCAGGATAGTTCTCTTTCCCCGAGAGAATTACTCCAACAATAGATATCAATGAATGCATTTAAATGTATACTGCAACAAAGGGTGTACTTCTAGTGGCAAAATTGCACTTCTAGTGTAAAAAAAATGCAATCTAATATTTATGCCACAGAGGTAATATTTGGGGTAGTTGTTATAAGGCGGAAATTGTAAGCTGGGAGAGTATTATATGGGGGAGTGGGGTATTTTATGGAGGTCGTATTAAGTGGTTTGGAAGCGGTATTACACAAGAGGGGTATTGCAACAATAATGAACATATGGGGGAAGTAGTAAAGGGCGCTCTGCAGAACAATATACAGTCTAGTGTGCTCATGTGGTATATGTGCAGCGCTATACAATCCAACGTGCAGATGGGGGAAGCGATATTAACGAGTGATTTGAAGGTATTAACAGTGAGATGAGGTATTAACTGTGCAAAGAAGTCACTGCAAAACCACAATTATATGTTATGGTATGCGAGAGTCGATAGCGTAACTATGCAAAGGTATGGACGCCGAGGTGTATGGGAGTGCGAATTTAGGGAAGTATTATAACCTGAGCGTATGGGAGCATTCAACATAACAAGCAACATTCAATGTACTATATGTCTAAGTGGTATGCACCAGACCAGCGTTCAATGTAATATATGTCAGAGTGGTA
>APFE030697831.1:0-26165 GCA_000404065.3 Pinus taeda
CATGCTGCTTTTAAAGGATATGATTCAAGGGCCTTCTTTTCAAAGTATTCCATGTATAGGTTGGCTACGATGGGTGAGAGGGGAGATCCCATTGCCACACCAGATGTTTGTTCATAAAATACTCCTTGGAAGGTGAACACCGTTGACCTTAAGCAAACTTCAGCCAATTTTGCAGTCCCTGGATCAGTGACATCTTTTATAACCTGAATGGCCTCATCAAGAGGAATCTTGGTGAATAAGGATACCACGTCAAAGCTGACAAGGATGTCATCACGCTCAACCCTTTCATTTTTAATGAGATTGACAAAGTCTTGGGAGTCCTTGATGAAGGAGTCAGTGTTGCCGACAAGGGGTTTAAGAATCTTCGCAACATACTTAGCAAGCTCATAGGTTGGGGAGCCAATAGTATTTACTATCGGTCTAAGGGGAACATCTTCTTTATGGATCTTGGGTAAACCATAGATTCTAGGGATAGATTCACAGGAGGGTATTAATTTCTTTTTTATTTTATCGTCAAGGTTGGACTCTGAGATGATCTTTTTTACATCCTTCATGATTTTGGGTATGGGATTACTGCTCAGCTTCTTATAACTGCCACATTTTAGGTGATCATTCATTTTCTTTACATATTCATCTTTATCCAAGATGACTGCCACTCCTCCTTTATCTGCCTTAAGAACTACAATTTTGTCATTGTTCCTCAAGGATTTGAAGGCCTTTTGTTCTTCCTTACTAAGGTTGCTTTTGGGGGTTTTGGATTTCCTCATGATGAGAGAAAATTCTTGTCTCAATGCTTCTTTCTCATCTACCGGAAGGTTATTAATACCGTCCTCAATGCTACATATCATCTTTTCAAAATTATTATTGAAAATTTTCTTAATAAATAAGAATTTTAGTATTATATATTAATATATCTATTAAATAAATTAATTAATTTAAATATTAAATATTAAATAATTTATAAATATAATTAAATAAAAAACCTAAAATAAATAATAAGAATAAAGATATATATACAGGCCATGATAGGAGGTATTGAAACAAGTCTTGCTGAAGGCCCAATACAATATGATGTTTTCCCAGATTTCTTTGTCGCACTTGATGACCTGAATGTCCTACAATGCCTAACCTTAGGTATCCAGACTGCTGGGTATGAAAACTTCAAAAGAAAATAAAAAAAATTTATCCATTTTTTACATTACTAGTGTTAGGTTTTATAACACAACAATTCCTGCTGTTTTGCATTCCCCCGATAAAGATGAAGGACGAGTTACCCTTATCCAATATGATTCTTCCTGCAATCCAGTAGCACCAGTCCATGTTTCCAGGAATGATCTATGTCCACCTGATGATTGGAAGATTATGACCCTGACAGGCAAAGAGAATGCTTCTTCACAGCAATGAACATTCAAAATTGTTCAACAAACTTTTTCTATTCTATACAACCTTCTTTCCTTTTTGAAGGTATGACTGTTGGAGCATTAGAACAAGAAGACCCCACACCTGATTGGTTCATTGAATGGTGGAAGATTTATGGTCTCTCAGCCCTGACCATAAAACCATACACTCTACACATGCTTAAAATTCCGGGATTTAGTGAACCAAGGGCCTATATGAGCGGAATAGTATACAAGAGTGTTGAGAATATTGCTGACATAAGTGACTTATCCTTTTTGCAAGCAATCAGACGATGTGGACATATCAGATGGTTCGTTACAAATGAATATAAAGCAAGGATGCTATCTTCCAGTACTAATTATGAAGACTTTCATAATCAGGTTGACACCTCATTAAATCCGTATCAGCCCATCAATTTTATGGAGCCACCCAATAGAAACAGTTCTCAAATGTGGGAATCAAAAAAGGAGATAAGAGTGCAGTACTTCAATAATTATCTGATTGAAAATCTCAGGTACCAGCATTACACACACCACAGATAGAATATTACACCATGAACTAAGTGTTGTCTTTTTGGCCGACTTTGGTGCCAAACGAGCTTTCGTGGATTCCCTCGCTCTGGAATCTCCACTTTGTACATTTTGAGATTTGCAAATCTCATTCTTTATGTCTTTTTCAGTCTTTCGAGGGTTCACTTATGAATCTCCTCTGTGTAAATAGTATGTTAGTACTAAGATTCGGTCCCCACATGCCTCTGGCTCTCTGATAAAGAGTAGGGACGAGATAACATAGGACGATATTGTCCTATGCCCGAATCCAGCTTTCGGCGATCTATCCAGATCTGTCTAAGTACTTTTATTTTGAGTCATCAGTCTAGGACGATATTGTCCTATGCCCGAATCCAGCTTTCGGCGATCTATCTAGATCTGTCTGAGTACTTTTATTTTGAGTCATCAGTCTGTACAAAGTCACTCATGAATGTTTGTTCCCTTCCAGCTTATAAATACGAAGGAGCTGCGAAGTAAGATTCATTCGGTCGAGTCTAGTCTTGAGTCTAAGTCGAGAAGTTCTCCTGCTCTACATCTGCGGACGATCAGTCTGATCTGCTTGTAACACGAGAAATTCTCAAGTCTTTAGGAGATTCGAGAAGCCTGCGCATCAGTGCTTGACGCTGGTGTGAACCTAAAGTGGCTGGATTTTTAGATGGTCTGTTGTTCTGTAATTATCTTTGAGACTCAGTCTGTTTGTTGGCCAGGTAGCCTGTAGATCTGTTATGCTTCAGCAAACTTATATCTACTAAATGCCACAATAGTCAATCTGAGGAAAGAAGACACTTTCTGTAATTCTGATTTACGAGCATCTCTATAATATAGTCTATGTTTCTCTCCTCTCTTTCTTGAGATATCTGTCACTTTTAATTTTCCGCAAATGATATCTGTGAAAAGGTCCTGTGAAATGGTATCAGAGCCATGTATTTTTTTGAGTGGATGTTGTATGTGAGATATTGTTTGAGTGGATCGCGAATTTGTTGAGGCCGGGTATAGCGTTTGTAGCCCATAGTTGCTGCAGTTGGCGTTTGAAGAGTGTTGAAGACGTCTGGCGTAGAATTCGAGTCGAGGAAGCCGCAATTTCTTCTGCAACAGAAAACCGCAAAACATACTGATTTCATCCGCAAGATTTTCCGAGTATTTTTCTTAATATATTTCTATGGATGCTCCTAGAAATTCATCAGCTAAATCTTTTGCATCTGTTTTTGGTTCTAAACACTTTAGAACAATGAAAGATGAAGAAAAACAAAAATCTGCTTTAGAAGGATTATGTAGATCTGAATCTACTTCGGGAAATTCTGCTATCATAGAAAAAGAAGAAACAGACCCTTCTGTTAATTGGAAACTTCCCCTAGTTTCTCCACAGGATGTATATAGAAATTTATCCTCTTTTAATCTTCGAGCCCTCAGCCAAATCAAAATCAAAGAAAAATCTATCAAGGCCGACTTAACTTTGAATGCTATGATGACTATATCTCTCCTTGAAGACAAACATATCAAGTCAGCCCGTAAAGCTGGTTACCAGTATGTCCATCTGGGGATGGTGAGGATAGGACTGAATGCATTACATAGAAAGGGACAAAAAGCCTATGTGTTTTCAGCCCTATTTGATAATCGATGGACTACTTTTACACAGGCCATGATAGGAGGTATTGAAACAACTCTTGCTGAAGGCCCAGTACAATATGATGTTTTCCCAGATTTCTCTGTCGCACTTGATGACTCGAATGTCCTACAATGCCTAACCTTAGGTATCCAGACTGCTGGGTACGAAAACTTCAAAAGAAAATCAAAAAATTTATCCATTTTTTACATTACTTGTGTTAGGTTTTATAACACAACAATTCTTGTTGTTTTGCATTCCCCCGATAAAGATGAAGGATGAGTTACCCTTATCCAGTATGATTCTTCCTGCAATCCAGTAGCACCAGTCCATGTTTCCAGGAATGATCTATGTCCACCTGATGATTGGGTAACCAATTGGGGAAAACCTACAAAGAAACCCATTGCTGCCGCGCAATCAATTATAACAGAAGTAGATGGAAAAGTTACCACACGATTCCCCAGAATCAATACATTTCAGAATGAAGGACCCTCTACTTCTGTCTCTGCAATTCCAACTACCATCAGTCAGATACATCCTGAATAGTCTGCTGCATCCCCACAGTTTGAAATAGACCAGTTGGTCTTTAAGTCTATCAAAAGAATGTTTTTACCACAAAACCCATCTCCGCCTTTCAGTTCTGTCTGTGATCACCCTCATTGTTCAAAAACCTTTTGTCAATTTTCTTCTGATCCTCCAACACCTCATGGTGACTCTTCAAAAAGAATCAATATGATAAAATTTACTCCTTTGACTGATTCTTCTGAAGAAAGCTATAAGCGAGTCATATTTTTTAACCCAAAAAGAAGAACTGCTTGTACAAACTGTTTCAAGTTCTTCTACTAGAGGTCTTGGGTATGAAAAAGATTTGCCTATTCCTTCTTATCGAAATAATCTCATTGACAAGATTCCTAAGCATGTTGAAATTCCCTCTGATTCTGAAATTATGGCCTTTCTAAAAATCTTTAAGGGCATCAGTCCTTATGACCCAGAGGATGCATGGAAAAAGAAAATGTTTCATTGGGATATGTTCACTCATGAAAAAGAACACTTGTATCTGCAAGAAGTCAGGCTTCTTGAAAAAAATGATATGCCTGCTTTTAATAAGCAGAATGTAGATAAGTGGAAAGAATGGATGCAGGCAAATAACCGATGGATATCATTCTATGAATGGTATTATCCTTCTGCAAACATTATAGAAGAATCTCTAATGAAGCAATTCAGGAATCAAGCCAAGCAGAAGAAAATCAAAGATTCTAAAAAGTTTGTAGAAGAAAAAATGTCTGAAAATCCTGTTGTTGTTCCTCCTCCTCTTAAAGCCCCTGTTTTTGAGTCAAAGATTCATAATATGTTAGCCAAGCCAAATATCTCAAGATCTTTGATAGCAGTAAGGCAACAAGGAGAAGAATTAATCAAAAAGATCTATTTACAATTCCAAGTAAACATGATAAGATCAGGAACCCCTAATAAGCATAAGTGGGAGCTCCTTGATGGTTCAATTCTAGAAACTGACACAGAATTTCCTCCTTGGAAAAACTTTATTATCATAAGTCAGGACGGGAAATTGTACAGAGTTCTTCCCTCTCATCCTGATGACCCATCTATAGCAACAAAAGATTCAATTGTTGCTACAAACTGGACAAATTTGGCATTATCAAATCTTGAAAAATATTTAAAATCCAGATTTGATTCTGTTGATACTGCATACTCTGAATTAAAGTTTATGGTGGGAAGAGTATTGAAGAAACAAGACTACAACACTGTCTGTTTGAATGATAGTGTAAAGACTCTGGCAGAAAATGACCAGACCATTGCATAAAGTCTAGACAAACTCTCTCTGTCAACAGAGAGGAAAATCCATGAAGCTTCTGTCGCCCATGGAAAAGAAATTGTCAAGGTTTCCAATAACCTTGATTTGGTTAAGAAACAAGTTTTGGAAGTGACTAAAGGAATTGATTCCCTGAAGAAAAAGCCAAACTCAGATGCTTATAAAACAGCTACTCTTTTTTCTTAGCCAAAGAGTACACTTCCTTATTCCCTTACCTCTTCTGTTGAGAGTCTCATCAAGGCCCCCAGTTCCATAAATTTTCCTCCACCAACATCATCCCATCCATATTCTTTGTTTGCAAATCCCAGCATTTTCAGTCCAGTTTCTACTTCTTCCAAACAGAAAGAAACTGAAGAAAATCCAAAAGTTTACCGACCAAGTTTTTTATTTGGGGAAATTTCTCAGGATGATGCAGAGGAAGATAAAGAACATACAAGCCTTCATAAAATTGATTCAGTTCCAGAAATTGATGAACTTGAAGCTTGTATTGATAATTTCTCTATTCAAGATAAAGAACAATTTGGTATTTCCCAGCCAGAAGAAAGCATTGAAACACAAGTCAATGCCACATCCTCAAGATCCCGATGGGATACTACTTGGAACCCTGCCCCAGACAGACGGGATTTAATGAAGTCAGAATATCATAAGGATTGGTATGAAAATTCCACATACTCATGGAATATTGATAACTGTACAGAAGCCGAGGTTATGTTTGTTTTACATTCAATGCTTGTATGTTACAGAACATATCTTTCATATGATATTGGCCCGATAAATGCAACCAGAAGGATTATCAGAGGATTTGATGGGACTTTAGATTCATGGTTAAAAGCTGAAACAATTAAAGAACCGAATCTCCTTCCCCATTGGGAATATTCAGTGGTCTTAAATGAAGATGGTTCAACCTACATGGATCCCGTCACCAGTTTGCCTGTAAATAATATGATTGGCAAATTGATTTACATCATTACAGTGAATTTCATTGGTTTTCCCCAGATTACTAATGATATTACTACTGTAACTTTATTGGCCATGAAGTTGCACAACATGCAACATTTTGATGAATATTTTAATGAGTTTCTTCATAGGTTACATACTCTGTCTCCTGAATTGATCTTAGAACCCAAATGGAAGGAAATTTTTGTTGCTTCTCTACCTCAATGGGTTTCTACAGCAATTGTCAATAAATTACCAGGAAAAATTGGAGACTATAAATTTGGGATTATTAGGCAAGCTGTTAAAGCAATTATTGTTGAACTATGTTCACAAATGAAAATTTCTAGAGCAGCAACAAATCCCAAGAAACCACATGGGTATCAGCAATTATGTAAGCAATGGCATCTTGGAAAACCTGATAATTCGGGAGGGCATAGAAGAAAGAAAAAATATATCAAACAGAAGAATTCTCAGTTTTCCAAAGACAAACCAAAGAAAAAACACAGCAGAATCAAGCCTTACAAACAGACGAAAATGTTCTCTAAAGAAAAAGAGATCATTTGTTATAACTGCAACAAAAAAGGCCACACAGCTCCAAACTGTCCGGAAAAGAAAAGTGAAAAATCAAAGAAGAATAAAGGAAAAATTAATTTCTTGGATTTACCTAGTAGCTGTGATGAATTAGTATCTTCTGACTCTGAAATAGAAGATGAAATAAATTATGTTTTTTCTACTGACTCCTCTGATGAAGAATGGTGCAGAGATCCCCACTGTACAGAATGCAAAGACTGTGAATGCAGTGATCCTGACATTTGCAACTGCAACACAGTCAGGATGATGAAGGCAGAGGAAGATGAAATAAGCAGAAATCTGTTCATGCAGATGATGGCAGCAACAGATCCCCAAATTAAAGATATGGTCAAATCATTGTTGACAGATCATTTTAACAAGCCATCTTCGAGCTCAAAGAAGTCTCCTCACAAGGGATATGTGCCGCCTGCCTCCTTATTTCCAGTCGAAGCTTTGACTCGACAGTTCAGAAATGAAGATTTTGGAGAAGATCTGCCGCAAACCTTGCCTGCAATTCATCAGGCAATCAAAGAACTAAGGAAAACTATAAAAGAAAATAGGAGACTATGTATTGAAAATCACCAAGATCTGAATGTGAGATTAATGAAGGCCCAAGGCGCGTCATCTTCACAAAATCCTGATATTTCAGGAAAAGCAAAAAATTGGACCTTCCATATGAATCCAGTCACGACACACAGCAAGCAACATGACAGTTCAGAAGAAGAAGAAGAAGAAAAGGACAGAACAAACTTTGGATGTAACATAATAAACAAAGATTTCATGTATTGCATAAGGATGAAAGTCAGGGTTGGGAACCAGTATGAATATTGGAAAGTCCTCATGGATACAGGTTCCAGACTTAACATTGTGAGTGATACTGTACTAAGCATGAACCATAGAAGGCCAACTGCTTGTCCTAAGATTACTACAGCCAGTGGTGAAATCACTACCAGACATGAGGCAGAAATAGATGTATTTCTGGATGACAAAGTTGGTGTTCATCTAGTTTGTCCGGTGGTCACAGGAATGGATTGTGCAATGTATCTCGGCACTCCATTCTTCCAGAATTTTGAAAAGCATGGAGCCAAGCTTGATGTCAGCAGTCAAAGATATGGATATTTTGTCAGCTTGGGAGGTAAAGAGATATTTTTTCCATTTATTAATTCCAATTCGCCAAATAGATTAAAAAGGATTGAAAGCATGCAGAATCTATTGGCTAAAATGGAAACAAAGAAAGAAATCTTAAAAGCAGAAGAGAATTTGGATAGTGGGAAATTTGCTACTCAAATAGCAGACCTTACTGCTAAATTTAAAGAATGTTGTTCAGATAACCCAAATGCCTTTTGGCATATCAAAAAGCAAGAAGTGGATCTTCCTCTCAAAAAAGACTTTAGTGGAAAATTGAGAAGATCCAAGGCAGTAGCAATGAATGAAGAACAAATGAAACTATGCAGAGCCGAAATTAAAGATCTACTAAAGAAAGGATTGATCAGAAAAAGCAAAAGTCCAATAACATGCTTTGCATTTTATGTCAATAAACATGCTGAGATTGCCAAGGGTAAACCAAGGCTTGTTGTCAATTATAAACCCCTGAATGATATTTTAGATTATGATACTTATCCATTGCCAAAGCCATCTATCATACTTGCACAAATATCCAGATCAAAGATTTTCTCCAAGTTTGATTTGAAATCTGGATTCTGGCAAGTAGGAATAAAAGAAGAGGATAAGTGGAAAACTGCTTTCTCAGTACCAGAAGGGCATTATGAATGGAACATCATGCCATTTGGTCTAATTAATGCTCCTTCTGCTTTCCAGAGAATTATGGACGAGACTTTTGAAGGAATGGAGGAATTCCTGAAAAAGTATATTGATGATTTACTCATTCATTCTGATAACATTACTGACCATATTAAACATCTGAAAATCTTCTTAAGCAGGGTCAAAGAAATGGGAATAGTGTTATCAGAATCCAAGATGAAATTGTTCAGGCCTATGATTGATTTCTTAGGATTTAACATACAGTATGGCTCATATACTGTAATTCAAAGAAGTCTGAATTTTGTTGATAATTTTCCAGATGAGATCAAAGACAAGACCCAATTGCAGCGATTTTTAGGAAGCTTCAATTATATTTCTAAATTTATCAAGCATTGTGCTCAGGAGATAAAACTATTGAATAAAAGACTTCAGAAGAGTCCAATCCCTTGGAATGAGGAATGCACAGAAGCTGTCAAATCAATCAAAGACAAGGTAAAAGGCATCCAGCCACTTTCTCCAATCAGAGAAGATTGGAAAAAAATTATCATGACTGATGCAAGTTATGAAGGATGGGGAGCAGCCCTATGTCAGAAGGTTCCAGATAAAAAGAATGGAATAGAAGTTTGTCAATACGCTTCTGGCCTCTGGGCTAAAAATCAACTGAATTGGTCAAGTCTAAAAAAAGAACTCAGAGCAGTTTGTTTGGGAATTGCTAAATTCCGAGATTTTGTAATCTACACCAGATTCACAGTAAGGACAGATTGTCAACCTTTAAAATCTGCTATTCGCAAATGTGATTTTGGAGATGCTGCTATGGTAAGATGGATAATGCAGCTCAGTCAATATAATTTTGATATTGAATTCATAAAGGGTGACAAAAACAGTTTTGCAGATATGCTGAGCAGAGAATTTCTGTCTGAACACTCAATTTTAAGTCTACAGTGTAACTATATCAGGAGAGGAGAAAGCATTGTTGAACTTGAAACACCAGATGGTTGGGTAAGTTATATGCTTGAAACTCCATTACTCTTCCATGACAGAGATTGGTACCCAATTAAGGAAATCAGGCATCGCGAAGGTATTCCCTATCTATGGACAGAAACCATGCAAGATGAAATGAATCAAGAATCAGTGGAAGCCTTATAATATCTGGAGCACATCGACAGCATACATTATATACTTGAAAGAGATGATGATGATGATGATAGAATGACAAGTTGTCATATCACACTCAGAAGATTTGATAATCATCTTCATCATCATCTCTTTCAAGTATATAGTGTATGCTGTCAATGTGCTCCAGATATTCTAAGGCTTCTTGCAAACATTATAAGAAACAAGAACATAAAATGAGTCATATTTGTATTTAAAAATTTTATAATTTTTTATTATAATATAACAAATTAAAAAAATGGAACACTAAATAAATAAGGATAAAAAAAATAATAAAAAAGTATGAGATGGACACACTAGTTGGTTCAAAACGCGTCGACAATTATATCTTTTATATGAATTATGCCGAAGCTCTTTTTACAAGTATTGAGAATGGAATTAATTCTTTAAGAAAATTAATAAAAATATTAAAATTTTAATAAACTTGATTTGTATTATTATTACTAAAGTAACCAGAATAGATGCAAACGATAAAATTGTAAGAAAAATAACAAATAAAGTATATTGCTAGAATTTTTAAAAGAAAAGAAAAAAGTATGTTTAAGAATGATTTACCTATATTTAAAAGAATTTATGTTATATTATTTAATTTTTAAGGGAAATAATTATTATTAAAAATAATAAATTATATTTAGTAAAAAATTATTTCAATAAAATAAAAGTAGATGATAACAATTAAACAAATATATATTTTATATACTAATAAAAAAAATGAATATCTTTATAATATAAATTATAAGAAAACATAATATTCATGTATGTATATTATATAATAAATTTATAAGGACACAAAAATAATAATGATTAGTTTAATTATATAAATTAAATGGCTTTTAAATGCTCATAACATCAAAATATTTATATCATGATATATTTCACATTTTTCATATTAAAAAATTTGTGAAAAATATCTAAATTATAAATTATTTTAAGTTATTATAGTTATTAGTTATAAAAAGATATAGTATATGGGTTAAACATATTTATATTTTTTAAAGCATGTAACAATATTATCAACCAAGGAGAAGCCTTGAGGGTTAGTTCAATTGGAGAAGCCTTGAGGGTTAGTTCAATTGATTGAGTCTTTGTTGTTAAAGCATCCTTGCTATTTAGAAGTCATGAGTGATGCTTTGAAATAAGGCATAAGCATAACATTGTGGATAGAGGAGGAATGCATAAGTGTTGTGGAACCCAAGGTTATATGTTAATGTCCCATCCCTTTATATGATGCAACACTTACTAGAAAACCAATCTACATATCCCAACAAATCCATTCCCATTGAACATTTATGAGAGGCCGAAGTGGGAGGGGTAATATATAGCCTCGAAGAACAAGTGGTTTATAACTTTGTGTGGGGTTTAAGCTGGACAAAATTTACCCTTTGGCCAGGAGGGAAAACAAAAAAAAAACAAATAACCAAAAAAAGCAAATAATCGAGGAAAGGCAGTTGTAGAGATTATACAATAAAACACCCATGAACAACAAAATGAAACAACCGACTAAATTGCATTACGCACAAACTACTACAAATACTAGAATGCATTGGAATCTATATTTGTCATTAACAAAACACAATGTACATAATATGCAGCCTGTCAGGGCGTCTACGCTACCTCCAAACTCTCCCTATGCACTCAAATCCCTACACATAACTCTAGCACCAAAGCCAAACTCCAATCCCAACACATATCTCACCAAAACCCCTAACCCTAAAATTTATCATGAAACTAGAGGGGAATACTCTAATATTTCAATGAAGATATCTTAACTATTTTTTCCTCTGTTACAAATGTACATTACATGGAATTTCAATTCACTTCGTTTCATTTACATGTCATTTCACATTTAACCTTCTAATTAACCCTAATTCACACTTGGGTTCCAACAACCTCCAACACAAATCATTGGCTTGTCTCGAGGCAATGAAGTTGGCCATCTACGGTCACTTGTGTTGTCACTGCTTGATCTTGATCCACCTATAAATGTTAGATTGCAGGCTACTCCCTAATCTTCTGCTCTATTATGTGCTTCTTCTTTGTGCACATCTTCCTCTTTCAATGGGTTTCCCAGCCTTCTGATTGCAAGACCCCATCTCTTCTCTTCCTCGTGGGCATCTCAACCTATGCTCGCAAGACCCCACCACTAGTTGTTGCAACCTACATTCAACTCTCTGTTTCTCTCCCTTCTTCCACTTCCCATGTCTTACATACATGCTCAAGTTCTTTGCATTCTATCACTTGTTGGTGCCATTGAACTTCTCTATTTCTACTAGGTTAGAGTCTTTAGTAGTACAACTTTGTCTCTTTGTTTTTGCCTTCTACTATTATGGGGGCTTCTATGGACTGATTGTTTTTACAACAAAAAAACATACAAATAAAAAAAATGAAACTAGGTCACTGCAACCACTTTTAAAATTTATGGGTCCCTTGTTTGCGAGACTATGACGCAATTCACTTGCAAAATCCCTGAACATTCCCATAGTTTGGAAATCGCTCCAAAAAGGGTTCTTACCAACTATACGATGCAAGTCATTGTGCATCAAATTTACACAATGCTTATTAAAGCTATAGGCGGTCCATTATTCTAAAATTTTGGCCCCTAAACTGGCACAAGTATTCAATATCTTGGGTAGTCAAGCTTCCTTATGCTTCAATGCTCCCGCTTCATACTCCTGCCATAATTGAGAATACAATAGACAACAATCAAGACGGTCTAGATATTTATATTCATCTTGGAAAAAGACGTTGACAACCTGATCCATGTATTAAGCTTCAAAAACACCCTTACTCACAATCTTTGTCCCTACACAGTCTTGTGCCTATGCAACATCATCCTGGCTTTACATTGCTTGTGATTTTTCTCTTCACCCTCACAGTCATTCTCAAACTAGGTGCCATTAGCATTTGCGCTAGGATCACATAAGCCCTCTAATCGGTGGGGTTCATGCTCAAGATGGAGAGCATTATTGACTCATGCTTAAGATGGAGAGAGTTATTGACTCTACCATTTGTAGCTAGGATGGAAATCACCATGAAGGATTGCAAGAACATTTGAAGAGGAGAGGTAAATTAATCACTCTCACAATTGAATGGAAATATAAATAATCGCACCTGGAGGTATAGCCTTAAGACAACAAATAGAGTGTTATATACACACTTACAATCATATGAAAAACTCAAACGTGGAACCTCTAGGACTTAAATGAAGTTAACGATGAAGTACACAAAAAAGAGATCGTATTTTTTTTTGCACTCAAGAGAGATTTCATCCACTCTGTGGGTGATGCTGAAAGGGTCGGTGTTGAGTGTGTTTGTTAGCTAAATATGCAAAAAATCACGGGTTTGATAAAATATCATGCACCAACAAATGGTTCCATTGCCAGGACAAGGGAGCATTGTATGATGGGATTGCTTTGTGGTAGACATGTGGAAGCCACAAAATCCCACCAAGGAAGAGATTACTCAACTGTTTAAGTGGAAGGAGTGCATGTTTGCATCAAAAGAGATAAGGGATAAAATAAATAACATGGAGAAATGGTTGCAAAAGTACATATTTACTAAACTTTACAAAACCTTCTTTGGAGAATTTCGAAATATTATGATGGAGACGATATAGTAGTTGAAGGATAATAATCCAAACTACTTCCATGATGCATCAAGGTAGTGGACTACGGAGGAGGTACAACAATTGTAAGAAGTAAGTAACAAGGTTTCATGTGCTATAGATTTTTGGCTTGACAGTGTGTTGGAAGGTTAGGTTATCAAATTTTCACTAGGATCACACAAGCACTTTGATCGGTGGGGTTCATGCTCAATATGGAGAGCATTATTGACACTTCCATTTGTAGTTGGGATGGAAACTGCCTTGAAGGATTGCAAGGACACCTGAAGAGGAAAGGTAAATTACTCACTCTCACAACTAAATGAAAATACAAATAATCGCAATTGAAGGTATAGTATTAAGCCAACAAATAGAGTGTCATATACACACTTATTGTCCTATGATGGACCAAAACATGGCACCTTTGGAACTGAAATGAAGTTAACGGCAAAGTACACCAATAAAAATGATCATTTTTTTTTTTTGCGCTCGGGTGAGACATCATCTACTCTATGGGTGATGCTGAAAGGGTCAATGTTGAGTGTCTTGTTGGCCAACTACATAGAAAATCCTCGGTCCGATAGAATCTCATTCACCAACAAATGGTTCCATTGTCAGTACCAAGGAGTGTTGTATGATGGGATTACTTTCTGGTAGACATGTGGAACCCATGGAACCCCACCAAGGAAGATATTACTCGGTGGTTTAAGTGGAAGGAGAATATGTTTGCAACAAAAGATATCAGGGATAAAAGACAGATGATGGAGAAATGGTTACAGAAGTGCGTCTTTACTGAACTTTATGAAACATTCTTTATAAAATTTCTGAATATTATGATGCAGTGGGTACAACAGTTGAAGGATAATAATCTGACCAAATGCCATCATGGACCAAGGTAGTGGCCTCTATAGGAGGTATGACAACTGAAAGAAGTGATTAACAAGGTTTCATGTGATGTGGATTTTTGAATTGAATTATGTTGTCAAATTTGCAATACGGTTATGTTGTCAAATTTTCAATACAAGTGACCGTATCTTATAGTGCAATGCACAAGAAGTTTCTGAAGGACCATGAGGTAGATTTATATAGTCACTACCATTATCAATTAAGATGCTACTATGTGACCATGGATCTATGCCCTTGGAGTTAAACAACATGAGAAGCTAAGTTGCTTGTGTGTTAAGGGGAATGGGAGAGAACTAGGAGGTAGTCAGAGAGGAGAGAAAGGAGAAAAGGTGGGAAGACTACAATAGAGGCTAACAATGAGTACATGACTACAGAAGTGAAGGTGAGGAGACAATATGGAGATAAACAATTCTGAGGGTTGTACCTTGAGAAGTGGATGGAGGTTTCTATTGGGTGGCACGGGAGGAGATCAGTTAGCATTAATGTTTGTTGAGAGGAGAAGCCCAGGGAGAGGGGTGAGGAAAGGCCACTAGAGGGTAAGGAGTAGTGCAATTGATCAAATCTATGAAGGAATGTAGCTTGGTTGCTTGTTCTTTGAAGCAAAGGGAGAGGAGTAGCTGAGTCCATGTAGCACATAGCCTTAGATCTTGGACAATAGAATTAGACCATTCCAAGTGTCGAACTCATGGCCCCACACGTTTCTACAAATCTAGAGGTAATTAGTTATCATACTATCTTGAATAGTGTATATGGTAATTATAGTCAAGGAAGTGGAAGGACTAGTAGCAATGGAATTCACCAAATAGTAGGAGGATCGTCACAACATGCTCAAGTTTAGTTTGGTTCGTAGACTAATGTATCGATTTCTAGTGGTTCAATAAGTGTAATTGGAAGTACTTCACTAGGAAGTATTGAACATAGTTCAATGGTGGGCATAGATTTAAGAATGCCTATGTTCCATGGTGTTTGGAATGGAGTCCTAAAGAAAAAATTGTTTTTTTTGTGAATCTGTCTATATAGTGAAATAGGTCCAAGATGAGGCGATGAAGATTGCACGGTTGGAAGCAATCTTCCGAGACCACGCATTAACATGGTACATGAAATTTAAGAACACGACCCCAACCAGGTATAATATAACGTTGAATTAGATCAAGTAAGCTTTGATCAACGAGTACTAGAAACTAAAGTTTGAATCCTAGTTTATTACTAAGCTAAAGGAATTCAAGCAAGGGTCAAGTGAATCCATGAGGTATTTTTACCAATGATTTAATATTTTGAAGGACAAACTAACACTTGAGATTTGGGATGTTTGTTAGGAATATTATACGAACCTTACCGTGGATGGGGAAGAAGAGGCTATGCTAGAAGAGCCGAAGATGTCTAAAGGAGGATATGAGGATTGGTCTAGTGGTGGTGGCCCAGTTGCACCAAGTGGCATAGACAAGAAAGGGCCCCTTTCACTCAGAAGTATGGTTTACATGGCAAGCAATAGTTGCACCATTTAGTTTAACCTGGCACAGATTTAGGGGGAGGGGAGCAAATATGTTTGGAAAATTGATGTTGGGGAAATACCTACAAGGGTGGATGTAGCAATTGAATGGGGCTTTTTCCTCATGCATGATGGGGTGGCATGAGGATTCATGGAGAAGAACCCCTACCTTGGTGTGTAGATAGAACCAAGACTGTCTCGATGGTGTGTATGTCGCCATCTAACTCAAGATTCACCACTCTTTATAATGACACTCTTGGTTCCTTGAAGAAGGCAGGAAAATCGAAGTCTTGTTAATACCCACCTAGGAAAAGTGCAAAGTTTTTGGGCAAAATTTACCCTCTAGCTAGGAGGGCCAAAAAATAAAAACACATAACTAAATAAAGGCAATTGCGGAGATTATGCATAAAAGCATCCATGAACAACAAAATTTAACTAGCCAACTAAATTGTATTACACACAACTATTACTAATATTGGAATGCATTGGAATCCAATTTCCTCATTAATAGAAACATGATTTACATAATATGTAGCCCTCCATGCCATGGCGGTAGGGAGGATGTGTTTCCTCCACAAGTATCTCCCTACAAACTCAAATCCCTATGCAGAACTTCATCTTTGGATGTTCTCTAGATTGTAATTAACCCTGTTGATGTCCAAAAGGAGCATTCCTTTTTGTCTAAAATGTGTCTTTCTACTTTCGTGGTTTGTTCTCATGACAATTACAAAGTTGTCAAAGGTGATCTACTTGGGGTTGGTGGAATTGTTTCTTTGTAGTTTCTTATGTTGGGTTTAGATTATTTAGCCCTTTTAGAAGTCTTTAAACTTGTCAAGAACTTTGGAACTATGTGTTTGTAGGGGCATAGTGGAAAACTTCATGGATGATTCTTTACATCCTCTTAAATGGGTTTCAAATTCCCTTAGTTAGTGTTGTTCCCAACACCCCTCCCTTGACTAAATTAAAATTTGTGCAAGGTCCCTTTGTTGCTAACTTATTATCAATCTAAGACCTTAAGCAAGGGAACCTTCATGAAATTTACCCTCTTTTGAGCCCCTTTTCCTGAAAACTACCCCATTATAATATTTGCAACCTTTCTTATGTCCTTCTATATCATATATCAGAAATAAGAGCTTTTCCATCTAATCAAAACTCATCCTCTTTGTTTTCTCGATGCCAACGATGCATCAGACATTTCCTCCCATTTTGTCTCGAAATAAATTTTGTTAGAGGTTGGTAGTGGGAAATTAAAAATGTCTTGGAAATGACCAGTTTGATATTTTTTAGATCCTCCAACATAAATGCCAAAGCAGAGAAAATTGCTTTCCTACGTAGATACCCCATATTAGAGATCTGAAATCATAAGAATGTGTTGTGTGCGATTTTGATATATATTGATTTCTTATGATTTCCCAGTGCCAACTCTATAGGGGAAAAGAATTGAACCTAGAGAGTTATGTTATCACATTTGAGCTTATTTGGTGTCCATCCCCACTCTTATCTAAGAGTGTGTCATCCCTATTGGAGCCTTTTCTTAAACTTTTCCACAAAAGGCACATACTATCATTAACGTGAGTTCCTTCCACTTTCTCCTACTTAATATATCACTATTAGCCACAATGGCTATAGGCACAGTATCACACCATCAATATTGGGCTTTTCTTATCTACCTCACTGATCCCCAGATGCACTTGACATCAATTCATACTCTCATGTGACAATTTGTTTGGGTGGCATTAATCGTTAATGAAAACACATTAGTATCGTACGTCAATCACCCCAATTCCTTCCTATTGGGATTAACACCCCTCAAGATAGCATTAACGTCTACATCTAAATGTTACACCATCGAGTTCTTTCTATTAATTATCCATCCTATCCTAGCCCTTCATTCTTGTAATGTTATGTAATTGTATTATTATTTAGCTCGGTATCCTCTCCTGACACTAAGGCTTCTTCCCACCACTCAAAGTCTCTCTTACACCCAATTCAATTTCACTCCCAGTAAGTTATTATGTTTAAATTTTTCTCTTTATAAATTGTATATCATGAATCTCATGATGTTTTTTGCATGCATGCATCAAAAATATTAAATCATTAAAATGTCCAAACCATGCCAGGGAAAAGAGCAAAAGCTCAACATCACAAAGTGGGTAGAGAAATGGTTAGAAGAAAGTGTGTAGTTCTTGATCCTCCTATAAATGAAATATTCTATGGGATATTAGATATTTCAATGGAAAAAACATACATCTTGATTAGGGTGAAATTTATCTCCTCTATGCTCATTCACAATTCCACACATAGGATGAGGCCTATGTAGAAGTGTGCAATATCAGAAAGTCTGAGATACATCATATGATCACTAAGGCAATTATGCGAACTTCGAATAAATAAAGTTTATGCGATGCGATTGTAGATGCCAAATAGAAAACTTTGAGATTATGCGGGGTGACAAAAGTCCTAGAAAACCAGAAAGTTTATGGGAATGTGAGAGTTAAAAGTAAAAATAATAGAAGAATAAACCCTTGCTTTTATCTTTTATGTGTGGCCAAGTGGCACCCTGCCCATGTTCAAATGCCATAATTAAAAGCAAGCATTAAGATGGAGAAAGAGAAATTATTTAGAAATTAACAAATAAAAAATATGTACATTATAACAATTCACTTTAAAAATAAGAAAAAGAAATCGTTTAAAGTTTATGGAATACATATATATAATTATATAATTTAATAATTTAAGCTGCATTATTCATTTTTTTTGAGCGGAAATAAAAAAATATTAAAATAACAAAAAACAATTGCCAAATGATAAAATGTAAAAAAAAATAAAAACATATGGTAGGAAATGTTAAAAATGAAAACATGATTCCAGAATGGTTATTTCTTATATCAAGAAAAAAATTATTAGAAAATTAAAGTTATTATGATTGAGAAAATAATTAATAAAAATTGAAAAAAAATGTAAGTATTTAAATTTTATGATAAAAAAATATATATGATAATTATATAAACAAAAAATTATATTTTATAAATTTATTTATATTATATATATATATATATATATATTATATATATATATATATAGGGTTTATATGGAATAAATATATATGCTATTATATTTCTTATATAAAGTTATTAACATGAGAATGGATATGATTAGTTCATTTATATAAATTAAATGGTTTCTAAATGTTGATAGACATCAATCCTGACAAGCATCAAAACATTTATTGCATGAGGCATCTCAAGATTGCCCATATTAAAAAAATGATGAAAAATAACCAATTATAAATTATTTTAAGTTATTATATTTATTAATTATAAAAGGAATTAATATATGAATTAAACATATAACCATTTTAAAAAGCATGTAACAATATTCTTAACCAAAAAAATTCACTCCCACTTTACTATGGAAATTCTTAACTTGTAGATAGTTTTTGTTACAATACCATGGGCCAATGTCATGGTTTAACAATATCACATGCCTAATATGACACATATTGATATCCATTTTCTTTAATTAATTAATTTGAGACAAATTAATTCAAACATCATAAGTAACTTGAAGATAAATCTTAACCTTTGATTTGTGAATATTAATATGAATGTTCTGGCATATTCCATGGAGGTTAAATCTCTATCATCCACCTAATAATTATTGATAGTTAAATTAAAATTCTATAAGGCCTATTATGAAACATTTTTTTGGTTAATATTAATCTAAATTGTGTTGCCGATGAAAAAGGTTATTTCATATCTACACACACACACACAAAGTGTTGCTTATGTTAAGATGGTGAAATTGGTAGTTGGTTCACTCGTGGACTATTAAAAAAGAGAAAAATATTTGTACAAAATTATGACCCTTTAATTGGTGACTTGGTGGGCCAACTACATCATGATGTTAATGGGTCTATGGATTCATAGGAATGTACTCAAAGGTCATTCAAAGATGATCTTATTCAACAAATGATACCTCTCTAAAATCCAAGTCATATGAAATCTTCAGATGGCATGTGCCATTTCAAATCTAGGTTTTTAAGTTGTGGATGGTCATTGATAAAGGTGATTGAGATAGGATAGATCATACCCTAGCTATGGATGAAACCTTTCGATCTCATTTGAAAATATCTATTGCTACATTTTTGGTTGAACTCGATATGAGTGAGAGTTTATTTGAGTCTATTGAGTTAATAAATAGTAGATACTCATACACTCATAATATCAATTATGTCAAAATTCCTTTCCAATCTGTTCCATGCCACAAGGTGGCGCACATTTTATCATATTATGAGCTTAGGTTATAAAAAAAAAAAGTGGATTTTAAAGGTAAGTAGAGATACTAATAAAGAAACTAAACAACAATCAGAGTGTAAGCAATCCTTGGAAAAACCCTTAGAGGGAAGGCTAGAGTTAGATTCCTCTAGTGATGAAGGTGGTGTACTTTTTCTCTTAATGGAATAGTTTGTTTGTGGATGCCCTTTTATTGTTCTTATTAAGGAAGGGGGCACCCTGCATTCTCTGCATTTGTTTCTTTATTAACAAGTTGGAAACATCTTTATATGTTCTCTAGATTGTAATTAACCCTATTGATGTCCAAATGGAGGATTACTTTTTTCTAAAATGTATCTTTCTTCTTTATTGGTCAATTCTCATGATGATTCCAAATTTGTAAGGTGATTTTCTTGGGTTTGGGGAGATTGTTTATTTATAGTTTCATAGGGTTTGGTTTAGATTATTTACCCCTTTTATAATTCTCTAAACCTTTCAACAATTTGGAACCTTGTATTCCTGGGGTTATAGTGGTTTCTTCATGGATGATTCTTTACATCTTTTTAAATGAGTTTCAAATTCCCTTAGTAAGTATTGTGCCCAATACCCATCCCAACCCTTGGCGAAACTAAAATTTGTGGAAGGCCCCTTTGTTGCTAACTTCTTATCAATCTAATACCTTCAACAAGGGAACCTTCATGAAGCATACCCTCTTTGAAGCCCCTTTTCCTTGGAACTATCTCTTTAGAATAGTTGTAGCCTTGCTTATATCCTCCTATATCATAGATTAGAAATTAGAGCTTCTCCTTTTTCTCGACGCAAACAATGCATAAAATGTTTCCTCCCATTTTTCCTGAAATACCTTTTATCATAGCTTGGTAGTTGGAAACTAAAAAGGTATTGGCAATGATTAGTTTGATATTTTTTTTATCCTCCAATATCGACTCTAGAGTGGTGAAATCTTCTTTCCTACACAAATACCCCGTATTATAGACTGAAAGTTGGAGGAAAGTGTTGTAAGAGATTTCGATATATATTGTTTTCCCAGTGATGACTCTACAAGAGAAAATATTTGAACCCAGAAATTTTCATCACCACATTTGAGCTTATTTGGCGACCACACCCACCCCTATTGAAGAGTGGGCCATCCCCTTCAGTGCCTTTTCATTAAACGTTTCCACAAAGGAAGTATATTATGTCTACCATGAGATCCTTCCACTTTCTCTAATTTGATATATCACCATTAGCCATAACGACTATAGACATAGTCTTGCAACATTAATGCTACGATTTTCTGATCTTCTTCACTAATCCCTGCACACACTTGACATCAAGTCATACTCTCATGTGATGACTTTCTTGGGTGGCATAAACAGCTAACCACAACACATTAGCAACTACCTCGATTACCCCATTTCATTCCCATTAATGTTAACGCCCCTTATGAAAACATTAATGTCTCCATCTAGTTGTTATGTTGTTGATCCCCTTCTATTAAGTATTCATCCTATTCTATACTTTCATTATTATAATGATGCGTAATTGCATTATTATTCAGCTTGATACCTTGTCCTAGCACTAAGGCTTATGCCCACCAATCAAAGGCTCTTTTACACCACATTCAATTTCACTCCAAGTAAGTTATTATATTTGAAATTATTCTCATTTTACGAATTGCATATGATTAAGCTCATGGTGTTTTTTGCATGAAGGGATCGAAGATATTAAATCGATAAGATGGAAAAAACACATAAGGGCATGGGGAAGATGTTGAGGGGTAGAAGCTCAACATCGTAGAGTGCATAGTGCATGATCCTCCTATGAATGAAATATGTATAGGAATACTGGAGATTTCGATGGAAGAAACATATATCCCAATTGGGGTGAAATTTATCTCATCTATTCCCATTCCTAGTTCAATGCACAAGATGTAGACTACGTAGCAGAAAGTATGAGATACATCATATCATCATTAGGTCAGTTGTGATGCCATAAAATGACATGAATAGTGTTGGGTTGTGTTATTCTTTCCACGACTAGCCCACGTAGTGAACTGGGGTGTTTGAGGGGGGCGGGTAGCCCTCCTCTACGGGGTCTGGGGCATTGCCCCAAGGAATTTTTTTTTTGGACCCTATATTAGGTTGGGCGGACCTACCTATGGTTTTGTGCATGATTTTCGCACATGGTTTTGGACGCGATGGTTTTCGATCCATGGTTTTGGACGCGATGGTTTTTGGTCCATAGTATTGGATGCTTTGGCATGTATAAATATGTGTTGTAACATTGAAAGGAACATAATGAAAAATCAAGCTGGTAGTCCTGGTTTTGGGATCCAGGGAAAATCTATGTGTATATGTGTTTTATGTGTTATGCTCTTGCATTTTTTATTTTTCTGTGTTCTTAGAATTTGTATGCAGATAATTTTTGTACGGGGTTAAAACCAACATTTGGTATCAAAGTTGTTTTGGCTTCAAGGGGATGCCTTTGTTGTTGAGGGGTTTCCCTCGGGCCTGTGGTAGACCCCCTTCAGTGGGAGATCTACGGGATCGATTTTGGTGGTGAAAGAAGATGGTGAATAATGGAGAGATAGAGATCGAGAAATGTAATGGTTATAGTTTTGAGTTGTGGAAACTCAAGATGGAGGATCTGTTGGTGGATAAAGATCAATGGATCGCGATAGATCTGGGTACTAAACCTACGGGAGTGTCTGACGAAGAATGGAAGAAGTTGGATCGGAAGGCAAAGAGCATAATATGATTTTGCGTCTTAGATTTAGTATTGCTAAATGTATCAGGGGAAGCTATGGCAAAGGCTTTGTGGGACAAGTTAGGGACTTTGTACCAATCTGAGCCTCTGGTGAATAAAATGTTCCCATGCAAAAAGCTGTATAACCTGAGGATGAAAGATGGAGACTCGGTGATAGAGCATCTGAAGGTGTTTAATACTGTGGTAAGTCAGTTATCGTTTGTTGATATCAAAATTTCAGATGAAGATAAGTGCATTAGTTTGTTGTGTTCTCTACCGAATTCGCGGGATAGTTTGGTTATTGTAATAGGTAGCAATGCAACTTCCTTGCAGTTTGATGAAATAGTCTCATCCTTGCTGACAGAGGAGATGAAACGAAAAAATATGGAGAGCCAGAATGGTGATGCCTTGTTTGTATGAGGATGGTCCCATAACAAAAATAAGTCATCGAGTGGGAGGTCTAAATCTAGAGGTTGATCTAAATCTCCAGGAAAACCTGTAAAGGTGGTATGCTGGAAATGTAGAAAGGAAGGGGGCTACAAAAGGGACTGTAAATCTAAAGCTCCTGATAAAGGAAAGGGATCTAATGATTCTCCTTCTGTAGAGGCGAAAACCACCTCAGATGAAGGTGGGGATGTGTACTTGGATTCTTCAAGTACACGTGTAGATCATGAGGCATGGCTGATTGACTCAGGTGCATTGTTTCACTTCACTCCCAGTAGAGAGTGGTTTTGCAAGTATGAGAAATATGATGGTGGTGATGTCTTCTTGAGGGATGACACAAAGGCTAGAATCATTGGTCATGGAAAAGTAAAGTTGAAGTTGCAAGGTGGAAGGGTTAGAACACTTCCGAGTGTTTTGCATGTTCCTGCATTAGCAGAAATCTGATTTCTGTAAGTAAGTTGGATGATGTAGGTGTAAAAACAGTGTTTGAGAAGGATACCTGCAAGATGGTTCGGGGGGCACTGGTATTGATGTGGGGATTTCGAATTGGAACTTTGTACAGGCTGCAAGGTAGCACTGTTGTTGATGGATGCAACAGTTCCATGGTTCCTAAAAGTGGAGCAGAAAATCTAGTGGTCTCTGGAGAAAAGACCATGTTGTGGCATCAAGGGCTTGGAAATATTGGAGAGAAGGGCCTTCGAATACTTCATGGTAAAGGTATGGTACAAGGTATGAGTAATAACTCTCTGGATTTTGATTTCTGTGAAAATTGTGTATATGGGAAGCAAAATCGGGTGAGTTTCCCCTCTGGTGGTAAGAGGGTGAAACAGATATTAGAGCTTGTGTACAGCGATGTGTTTGGACCTATGAAGGTTCCATCACTGGGTAAGTCTATGTACTATGTATCATTTATAGATGGCTTCTCAAGGAATACGTGGATATATTTCCTTAAGAAGAAATTTGAAGTCTTTGACAGGTTTAAAGAATTTAAGGCTTTGGTGGAAAACCAAGCAGAGAAGAAGATAAAGGTGCTAAGGACAGATAACGGTGGATAATTTTGCAGTAAGGAATTTGAAGAATTCTGTAAGAAGTATGGTATAGCACGGCAAAAGACTACTCCATATACACCTCAACAAAATGGAGTTACAGAAAGAATGAACAAGATGTTGATGGAAAGGGAAAGAAGCATGCTAAGTGGTGTCGGGTTAGGACAGGAATTCTGGGCAGAGGCGATGGAGACAGCACGTTACCTAGTCAACAGATCACCTTCATTAGCATTGAAGGATAAGACTCCACAAGAGGTATGGACTGGTAAGAAACCTTCTCTTTCACATCTGAGGGTATTTATATGTGATGCATATGTACATGTTCCAAAGGAGAAAATAAGCAAGTTGGATAGTAAATCTGAAAAGTGCATCTTTATTGGGTATAAGGATGGTTTAAAGGGTTATAAGCTTTGGAACCCAGTAACAAGGAAGGTTGTGTAAAACCGAGATGTGGTGTTCAGAGAGGTGAAAGATGTTATTAAACATGAATTCCAACCAAAGGAACCTGATAATATAGAGTTTGAGCTAAAGGAGGAATCAAACTCTACAGTAGAGGAGGAATTAGAAGATGAAGAGCCACAAACTTTGGGTGTGAGAAGGTTAGTTCGAGAAATAAGGTAGTGGGAAAGGTATAGTCCATTTTCTTTCTGTTCAAATTTTTCTTTGTCTATTACTGATGATGATCCTAGAACTGTGAAGGAAGTAGTAGATTCAGAGGATGGAAAACTTTCGAAAGTGGCCATGGTTGATGAAATGGCATCTTTGCACAAAAATGAGGCTTGGGATCTGGTGGAGTTGTCGGCTAGAAGGAAACCTGTTGGCATTAAATGGGTGTTCAAGGAGAAGACAAATGTAGAAGGAAAGGTGGAGAAATACACAGCTCGATTGGTAGAAAAGGGTTATTCCCAGGTGCCGAGAATTGATTTTAGTGATATTTTTTCTCCTGTTGCCAAGGTAGCTTCTATTAGATTACTTTTATCTGTTGCTACTACTTTTGATTTTGAAGTAGAACAGATGGATGTGAAGACAACATTTCTTCACGAGGATATGGAAGAGGAGATCTACATGAAGCAACCTGAAGGCTTTGTGGTGAAGGGTAAGAAATAACTGGTATGCAAGTTAAAGAAGTCTTTGTATGGGTTAAATCAATCACCAAGGATGTGGTATCAGAAATTTGATACATTTATACGGGGACTTGGCTTCACCAGAAGCAAAGCAGATCACTGCGCGTATTTTAAATTAATTGGTGGCCATGTTATTTATCTGGTCTTGTATGTGGATGTTATGTTGCTAGTTGAAAATGACAATGAAATTATCTAGGATTTGAAGACCCAGTTGTCCTCCAAATTCGACATGAAAGATATTGGTGCTGCAAACTATATTTTGGGCATGAAAATTAAAAGAGATCGAGAAAAGAGGAAGCTCTGGTTAAACCAGAGGAAGTATGTCGAGACAATACTGTAGAGGTTTAATATGCAGGATAGTAAACTGGTGAAGGTTCCTATTCCTGTAGGTGTGAGGTGATCTGCTGAACAATGTCCCAAGACACAAGAAGAGGAAGAGGACATGTCCCGTGTTCCATATGCAAGTGTAGTAGGTAGCCTAATGTATGCAATGGTCTATACTAGACCAGACATTGCACATGCAGTGGGAGTATTGAGCAGGTTTATGTCAAAACCAGGAAAGGAGCATTGGACAACGGTGAAGCGGGTTTTCAGGTATTTGCGTGGCACTAGTGATTATGGTCTGTGCTACCAAGGAAGACCAGGATTGGACAGAGTGTTGGATATTCGTGGCTTTGTTGATGCAGACTAGGCTGGAGATCTGGATCAGAGAAGATCTA
>APFE030697831.1:46181-82138 GCA_000404065.3 Pinus taeda
ATATATTTTTATTTACTTATTTTTATTTATTTTTTATTTTTTATTTTATTTTATTTTAGTTTCATTTTTTTAATGTTTTCATATTTTGAATATATTTCATTAGATATATATGTCAAAATAAAAATTATGTAGAAGTAATAAGTTAAGGAGAACAATTTATTCTTGATGGTGTACTTCTTTTGCAGTCAATAGGTTAGTGGAAACAATTTTTTTTTTTTTTTTTTGCATAATCTTCCATATGTTTATTAGATTTGATTTATTAAATTCAAAAAGAATATAATTTTAATAGTATTATTATATTATTATTATATATATGAATAATGAAATATAGTTTTTAAAAAACAATTTGCAAATCTCAAAATCTTAAAATTATTTAAAAATAAAATATTTACACAAATTTCCAAAAAACAAATGTTTTAATGGAAAAAGTATAAAAAACTTTAAAATCACATATAAGTTCATTTATTTTGTAAAGTTGTTCATCATAGCCATACATTATATAAAAAAGGCATTATATTTAATAAAATGTTATTAATACGATAAACTTAAAATAACACCATGGCTGAAAATTGTTGGAAGTTTAAGGTTTTTCATAGAGGTGATATTTTATCTTTAATGCCATGCCTGAAAATCCTTGAAATTTTAAAATTTTAAAGTTTTTCAGAGTCATGATATTTTATCTTTAATGTCATTATTAAAAGATGTTGAGAATTTGCCCCGAGAAAATAAAAATCGTTTTCAAGGTGTTTTTTGCACAAAAAAAATTGACTTTTACTTCCATTTTTAAAAAATGTTAAAATTAACCTTGAAAAAAAAAAGTTATTCGATCATCAACACTTTTCATTTTCAAGGTGTTTTTTCATGTTTTTTTAGGAGGTTTTTTTGTTAGAGTTCTTGTTTTGAGGTAATAGTTCTCGTTTGATCAGTAACTTTGTTAATAATGTTTCTTTTTTGTTGTTACATAATTTTCTATCTCTATCTCTCCTAGATGACTTAGACAACAACATCAAACAAGTTATATATATGTTCTTGGCAAACACATGAGGTAAATAGCGATTTATATGCACAATGTTTTTTTCAATTTGTTGTTCAACTTAATGACATATTTTTTGCTTGTAATGTAATGTATTATGTTTTGTTGAAACAATTTATTTGCTTGCATCATCTATAGATGGTTGTAATTGAAATAAATCCATAAAGAAGATATAAATTATTGGAACAGAGAAATTCCTCTGCTAATGTGTGAAATGTTGAAATATCTACCTTTAGAGTTTTTCAATGTGTAAGAACACTACGTCATAAACCATGTTGAGGAGATTGAATTGTGTGGACCTATACACACAAGGTCAATATGGATGGTGGAGAGACACTTGAAATCATTGAAGGCATTGATTAGACAAACAACATGTCCTGAGGATCTCATGGTGGATGAATATATGGTGTATCAATCCATGGTGTATATTAGTCAGTATCTTCCTAAATTAGCAGCAAATGTGCATGTGGATCATAGTTGAGATGTGAACCCCATGAAAAAAATTGAAGGGGAGCACCTGTTGGGGAAAGGTAGAATGAACAAAGTGAGAGGTGATTAAATATCTGTGGAGATTTATAATACATATAACTTTTCATTTATGTATATATCATTTATTTCATTTTTATTCTTTCATCAATTATTAATATTGACCATGGTGACTAATATTTATTGGTGAATTATAATTTTCTGATGAAGTTGATCGAGAGTGGAATGCACTACATATATACATTGCAAACAACCTTGACTAGATGAAGGTATGGATTGAAATATGTATACAACATGATTGTAATTTATTGTGGTTAGGAGTGTCTAAATTGGTTATAGAAACTCAATATAAAGGAGATACCAATCTTACGTAGACAAAAATTGATTTAGCATATGGTTTTAAAGATAAAAAAGCAAGCATTGATTTTCACCTTGTAATATTTTATTATGTTGTTTTATAAATTATTAATGCGAATGTATGTGTGTGTGTGTGTTGTGTGTGTGTGTGTTTTTCTTTCAGATATTTTCCAATTTTTTTTTTTTTTTTACCAAAAGGAAAAAAACCTATAATTTTATTCAACAAGGAATAAAATTACATTCTATAGATGTTGAACACATTCAATAAGATAATCCTCTCAAGCTTATGAGCAGAGGAAAAAAAACATAAGAATTATCAAAGTTAAGTGTGATAATAATCACTTAACTTTTATTTTTTTCCTTTCTTTTTCTACACCTTCTGTCATCCCCCTGAGTTGGTATCTTCTGGAACCATTTCCAATTTACTTCCCTTTGTATCTCATGGGAGTTCTTTGTTTAAATATGAGCTCTTAGAAACATGAGCTCTCTTTTTACCCCTCACCCCATGTTTCATATAATCATCTTGTTCATTTTGTGCTGACTATGATGTGTCTTTAGTATTTCAAATATTATTATTTCCTTGGGTAGGCGTAGCATCCCCTCTTCATCCTTTAAACATATGAGATCAAAAGGTTTCCAACCTTTCGTATTACGTGCTTGCCCCTTTTTCTTCCTTTGGGATTTTTTGGCCTATGGACAATAATCCTACAAATGTCTTGTTTGAAAGCACATGTGACATTTGGACATTGTATTTTCATAGCATAGACTTTGGATCCATTGAAATGTGCCATTTTTCATCATTTTGGGATTAGGAAGACCATTTCTTAGGTATATTTCAATACAAATTTGAGCAAAAGTAAATAGTCCTTGATAAATTTTCTCATTACTTGTTTCTTTAAAAGTGCCTAGAGTATTTCCTATGTCTTCCAAGTCATTGTGATGCCAAAAAGGAGAGGTAAATTTGGAATCCATGCCCATACTACCATCTTTGTGACCACCATTATTGTGGAGTTAAATTTCAGAAACCATGGTGTTGTGAATTGGCATGTTCTTCCCTAGAACCATCATTCAGAACTTTGTTAAGATCCTCCTTAATATCAAACTAGAAAATGAAAAAGCCCTTGGAGTAGATAGATATCAAAATTTATTTTCCAGAATGTGAAGATCCATTGATGTACTGCATCCTTTTTTGGCCAAAACCCATTAAATGTATAGATGATAGTCCTTTAATGAGGTAATGAAAAACATGGTTTTCCTATTGGTTTTTAATGTATAGGGATGGCATATCTCCACATTTTCCACAATGCATGGCCCTGATATGGAGGATGGTTGTTCCATTTGATCTGGCCCCTTTCCAAATGTTGCATCCTTATATGATGTTGTAGTAGTTGGAGCTCTAGATCGTATGGCACCCCCACACAATCCTAGTGTTAGGAATAGTACAGAGTCCTGTGATTTTCCATGAAACTTCAATTATAGATGATCTTGTAGTTGTTTCGCTTCGTAGATAAGGTGTTATATATCTGATGGGATCTTGAGACACTGTTTAAGGAAATTCTTTATGAGTGCCACATTTTTCACCTTTGGAAACCAAATATGAATAGAATTCCTCATGATATTTTTGACTGAGATCAAAAACCCATCCGCTCTAACTTAAGTGTCTCCATTAAATTCTTTCCATCCATCCGATGATCGGTTTGAAACAATGGTTTTAGGGAATAGATGAACATATCTCCCCATATTCTAGTCGATTAAATAAACATGAAACCCTTGTGCTCCTAGTCCCAAATCTACCCACCTCCAATGGTCTCCTACCTAGCTCGATCTTCACTCCCACCTCAAGATACAGATGACAGAGATTAAGATTCTTGCCAAGGGTTTTAGTGAACTGGTTTAAATCTAGAGGAACCTTCAAACACTATTTAAATACCATTTTCTATCATTGGATGCAAACAACCTAATGATCCCCAGTATTGCAAAAAGAATGGTGCAACTCTTGAGGATATTGACTTAAATTATCAACTCGAGGTTCATATAAACTTAAGAGGGGCTGACACTTTATGTGCACTAGACACCTTCTTCCTAGTCTGATTCCCTTTGATGTAAGTGAAAGAAGGCAATGAAACAACTTCAAATGAGAAAATATCTTAGGTAACTCGCCAATCTTAAGTTGTAAAAGGTAAATCTATTCTACTTGGAAAGTAAATGGCATGAAAGAAATCCATTCTATTTGCAAAAACATAAAGCATAATGACAACTAAGAAAATCTAATCTATCTTGCTGGAAAATAAATGGAAATTAAAGGAAATATATTATGTTTTGAAGGAAAGAAAATTCCTAGATTACTTTTGCAAGAAGGAAAACACACTTTTCTTGAAGTAAATTGCAAAAAGGAAATCTAGATTAATTGCAGAAATCAACATTCAAGAAGAACACAATGTAAGAGCTAAATGGCAACCTAACCAAGCCTCAACTCATCCAAAGTGGCTTCAAAGCACTCATAAGCTGTAAATATAATTCTATAATGAATTTGGAGTGAATTTGAGCAAGGAAGATCTCAAAAACACATTTCTACAGGACTACTATGGGATTGCTACAGGAGTGTTACTCCTCGAGATAAATTGTAAACTTCCCAAGAAAATAATATGAAAATGAGATGGGGTTTTTTTTATTAATTATAATGTCTTAGGACTCCATTCCAAGTGGAATCACTCAAAAATACCTTTGTTAACATGTGCTAAAAAATAGCAGAAAATTACTACTCTAAAACCTGGAAATTCAAGAATTAGCGAGCTAGTTAACCTATCAAATGCCTAACCTGATCAAGTGAAAATGCTATGGGGTAAATTTTGTTATTAACTTGAATTTTTTTATGACTTAACACAAGTGGAATCAACTCAAATGAAGTTCATTAACATGTTCTAAAAAATAACATAAGATTATTACTATCTTGCTACAAGAGACTTCTAGAAATTATAAATTTCTGAACTAGTAAACCAATCCAAGTAGCTCAATGATGAATATGAATTTTCAAATATGTTATAAGGGTGGATAATTCTTGTGACTCGCTTCAATAATTTAACCAATATGACCTACAACAAAATAATCATGAATAATTAATGCATAAATAAGAGATGCATGTGAAAACGACATTGAAAGGAAATAAATAAATTGTACAAGAGGGCTTTGAGGCTGCTGGGATGGCCAAGCCCAAGGATAATTAGAGTGCTATGAAGTAAACCAATATTTAGAAGATAAAAATGGCACAAAACTTCATTATTTGAATAAATCCAAGTACATCTATGCTAGAAATGAAAATGGAGCTACTAAATAACAAGTTTTCTCCACAAGAATACTAAGAAATACACGCCTCTATAGAAAAATTCAAATTGGTACTTATAAAAAGTGACAAGGAAGTGATGCGGGAGCATTTGAACCCCCTTAATTAAAGGAGGAATCCAAATCAGAGAAGGAGGAGATTTGGACCATCGAGAAAAACCAGGGAAATCTGTTTAAAACAGAGCTTAAATGATGGAATGGATAAGTCTCGAGAATACTTTATTTAAATGTAATCTGCCATGTATGCGAATTAGTTGAGAGATTTGAGGAAGGGACGTGATCTAATCCTTCATAGTGATTCGATCCAATGTTCCTTTATATATATATATATATATATATATAGTATGCGTGTTCAATGGGGAGACAGAGAGGAATATAGAGTGATAGATAGAAATTGTAAAACCGAGAGTATTCAAATGTAGTCGAGGGAGAAACTGTTCTAAGGCTGAAATGCCTTAGCTGTAATCGTACTATGTATAGTGAATCTATGGGTGCATTGTGTGGATCTCTATATGTCTGAGTAATGTCTATTTATCGTTTATATGATAGATTTAAATGTTCAGTGTTGCATTGTTGATCGACCATCGATCACTTAAAGGATCGATGACGACCAATAATAAACCAAAGATATGGCGTTAATTGTGATATGGAGTCATAGTGTGTAAATAGACTATGGCAGAGGAAACTTATGGAAAGTGCAGAATCTATCAAAGGCAAACGAGGCCAAGTTAAAGAGGAAGCGGGTGATAATGCATAGGAGTCGTTCAACCTGTGAGATCAATGGTCCAGATCATGTCGCAAAGGAGCGAAGATCTCATATCGCATCGGCGAAAACCTTTTGGAAATATCGGAACTGGCCACTGAACTGTAGCGATAGCAATCACGCGATTTAGTTTCAACCATCAGATCGAAACCAGATCGATGGTCGTGATTTGATCACTAATCGCAAATTAGAGGAGTTAAGGATGGCGGACATGCGATGGGCCGATTAACCGATGTGCCAAAATGTCGATACGCCGATAGCGATAAGCATTGAGCGACGATCAGAGATCGGGCCGATCGGAGGTCGAAGGAGTAGCACAACGAAACGTGGTTAAAGAGATGGACCTGCTGATTTATAGATTCGGGTTCATAATTATTGAGATCTGGCTTATGTGTTCGGCGCGTTATTTCCTGTGTATTGCGTTAAAGTAATGTGTTTTCGGATTATTAAAGGGAAACCCAATAAATGTGTGATCCATGGTTTGAAGGCTTAAAGAACTCAAGCATGCTTCTGATAGGTTTGTGGGCCCGTAACCCACAAACCTCAAGATCGATAATGTTAATGAAAGGGATTTTGGCACTACCCCTATTTCTCTTTTCATGAAGTGGTATCAGAGAGTTTTGCTGCGAGAAGGAAGAAGGGAAAGGAGGTACAATTGTTTAAAGCTGGAGAGTTTGTGGTCTTATTGTCATGCAGAGAGTGGCGGCGGAAGGTGAGAAGATTTGTAGCAACCTAGAGCAAGGTGTGCTCAATTGGTTCCAGAGAAGAGAACCAGAAGGATGCCAAAAGACCGAGTGAGGAGGGCTTGGTGAGGTATCATGTCGCAGAGGAAGATTGTTACTGCAAAGGTTGGTTGCAACTCACAAAAGATCATGAAGGCAGTTCCACTGAGAAGTGGGTAGAATTGCTAAAGATAAGGAGAAGCATATGACCAGGAGGTCATAAATTTTTGTGCCTCGGGAGTCTGATGTAGAAGCATCTAAACCCCCCTTAATTAAAGGAGGAATCCAAAGCGGAGAAGGAGGAGATGTGGACCATTGAGCAAAACCAGGGAAATTTGTTTAAAACAGAGCTTAAATTATGGAATGGATAAGTCTCGAGAAGACTTTATTTAAATGTAATTTGCCATGTATGCAAATTAGTTGAGAGATGTGAGGAAGGGATGTGTTTGGATCCTTCACAGTGATCCGATCCAATGTTCCTATATATATATATGAGCATGTGTGTTCAATGTGGAGACAAAGAGGAATATATAGTGATAGATAGAAACTGTAAAACTGAGAGTATTCAAATGTAGTCAAGGGAGAAACTGTTCTAAGGCTGAAATGCCTTAGCTGTAATCGTACTGTATCTAGTGAATCTATGTGTGCGTTGTGTGGATCTCTATATGTCTGAGTAATGTCTATTTATCGTTTATATGATAGAGTTAAATGTTCAGTGTTGCATTGTTGATCGACCATCGATCACTTAAAGGATCAATGGCGATCCAATAATAAACCAAATATATAGTGTTAATTGTGATATGGAGTTGTAGTGTGTAAACAGACTATGGCAAAGGAAACCTATAGAAAGTGCAAAATCCATCATAGGCAAACGAGGCCAAGCTAAGGAGGAAGCGGGCGAGAATGCACAGGATTCGTTGGATCTGTGAGATCAGCGGTCCAGATCATGTCGCACAGGAGAGGACATCTCATATCACATTGGTGAAAACGTTTTGGCGATATCGGAACTAGCCATTGAACTGTAGTGATTTTCGATCACGCGATTTAGCGTCAACCGTCGGATCAAAACCAGATCAATGGTCGTGATTCAATCACTAATCGAAAATCAGAGGAGTTAAGGCTAGCAGATATGCGATGGGTCGATTAATCATGTGCCACAATGCCGATACGCCAATAGCGATAAGCGCCTATCAACAATCGGAGATCGGGCCGATCATAGGTCAAAGGAGTAGCGCAACGAAACATGGTTAAAGACACGGACCCGCCGATTTAAAGATTCGGGTTTATAATTATTGAGATCCGGCTTATGTGTTTGGCACGTTATTTCCTGTGTATTGCGTTAAAGTAATGTGTTTTCAGATTATTAAAGGGAAACTCGATAAATGTGTGGTCCATGGTTTTAAGGCATAAAGGCCTCAAGAATGCTTCCGATAGGTTTGTGGACCCATAACCCACAGGCCTCAGGATCGATAATGTTAATGAAATGGATTTTGGCATTACCCCTATTTCTCTTTTCATCAGGAAGAATTATCCTTGAAAGGAGGAAATTTTCCCCTCCAAAATCCCTCAAAAAGTGGATCTATTTCCCAGCACTAGGACTCTGGATTAAATGATAGGGGACACATTCCTAGATTTTCTCGATCATTGGAGCTCCATAATTTTTTCAATAATTCCATCATATCTTGTTCAATTATTATCCAATCTTGGTCCTCTTGTAGTAGGGATCAAGTCCCTAGATTATCTCATCCTCCAAGTCTTCATAATTTGCCCAATATTCTCATAATATTCTATAGAAATAAATAATATTAGGCCCATAATACGCAATTATCTGTAAACCTTCTTAAGAACATATTAAAACTAAAAAAAAAATATTAAATGTAGAAAGAGAAATTTAATATAACCTTTATGTGCCTAGGAAAAGTTATATGTGCCTTAATTTGTGTCTAATTTGGAGGCCCATCATACCCTCCTACTGAAATTGTTGCTCATCCTCTGAGCAACCTATCTAACTTCTTGCCTTGTTCTTCTTCTTTTATGCCTAAGATATTTTTTAATGCAATTCCCTTCCTTAGCTCAATGGAATATGATTTGGAGGGTTTTCTGCATTGGATGGCCTTCATGGACAAACTTTCCATGGTGGAAAGTTGTGCCTCCTTTTCCTATAGTTACTCTCTAAGCCTCTTGTTTTCTAATTGCAGTTGCTCCTTCCTACTTAATTCCTTTAGCCTCAAGTCAGCCAATTCCTTAGCCATTCCTTACACTTTTTCCTCCATGAGGCCCACATACTCAACCTTCTTGGATTTTGCAATTTGCACCCATATGTGAGTTTTTTCTCTTTCCCTTTATAGCTCAAAGAAGAGTGGTATTGCAAATTTTGTGGGTATAATTCTCCCATACTCAATGAATTTGTAGTAGGATCTTAGGCCATGTTGTGGATCAGGCTCCTAGAGTTCTTTGAGGTCTCCTTCTCTTCCTTTTGATGTGGCTGCCCCTTCCTGTACCATTTCTTATTGCTCCTATAAAAGTTATTTTTCTTCCTATAGAAGTTTTATTCTGGTTTTGTAGCATCTCTATTTTCACCCTTTCCATTTCCTTCAAATACTCCTTACTTCTTAAGGCTCTAGTGGCTGTTCTAGGTGAAATTTTCCTTCCTGTAGCACTTCGTTAGCTTCTTGTAGCATTGTTGGTACTCCTATATAAGTTTTGTTCTGGTCCTGTAGCATCTTGTTCTGATCCTGTAGCACACAACCTGAATCCTATAGAAACTAATATTTGCATGACAAGAGATGGTGGGTCCACCCTTTTTTTGTTTTTTTATTATTATTAGTTTTTCAATTTTTCCTCTTTCTTCATTGCATGCAAAATAAACTCAAAGTGTTTTGAGTAAACTGAGTTGGCCCCCAACTACTTTTTAAACTCTGTGATAAAATCCCACTTTCTTAAGTATTTTTTTTTCACTTTTGTCTCATTTATCTCCCACATGTGTGACTGTCCTTTGGATAAAAGTTAAGTGACTTGCTAGATAAGACCAAGGCTAACTGTAATTAAATTTAGCTATAAAATACCTTTCCTTTTCACACTTTTAATGTTTTCTCAAGCTAGAATAGGCTCGAAGGGTGAGGTTAGAGAGTTGCACACATGTGCCTTACCATGAGTGTCTTTTCTTTGTGCAGGATGTTATTGTAGTTGTGGAGGATGCCTTTGATGATCCTAAAGCTGCATGTGATAATCTGCTAGAGGTCCTCTAGGTTTTCTTGATGTTGTTATTTCTTTGCTCTTGAGATTCCCTTGATGTGAGTGTTGTAGCTGATCATATGTCATTTCTAAACAGAGGTAAATTTGTCATTCATACTTCTGCAATTTCTTGAGAAATGTATGTATTTTTTATGTTCTCCTGTTGACTGATGCTTGATGATGCAAGTTTTTCCTTCATGTGGAGTCTCTTTGGATCAGATGTTTTTATTTTCTGAATGATTAAGAATCTTGTAGCAACTAATATGAGGTCATGTGGCTACTGAAGGATCAAAATTCCAATCCTCAAGTGTTGATGGTGACTGAATTCTAAATTTGATGCTCTAGCTGTGGTTTGACAGGGGATGTGCAGACTTCTACAGGACTATGTGTCTTCCTATAGCAATCACATAGGCATTTCTAGGATCATATTTCCTTAGGGTGATACCTTTAAAAATAATGATAATTTATGAGCAAATTGTTGACAAGGATCGGATGCCTTTTTGTGGCAGAAGAGATGGAAGAAGGGGTGGAAAGCGGTGTTTTTGATGGACAAAGGTGGAAATGAGAGTGGAGAAGAGGTCAAGTGGTGTGGAAAATGAATTATGAGGCTATGGTGGACCCATCCTCTTGTTCCTAGATAAAAAACATAAGATCTAAAACACTTTTATATGTCGATCACATCCCTGTAGCAATTCTAGACAGTGATATAGCACTATAGGACAACCTTGTAGCAAACTTGTTTTATCCATATCTCTCAAATGGTAGACTAGATTGACTTGAAATATTTTAGCATGTTTCCATCATCCTCATGCAGCTTCCCATAAAAAATCTTGGCCAATGGATGTACAAATCTAGAGAAAAAATAAAAATGTATGTAGGTGATGGAGGCCAATTTATCGAAAAGTGTGCACTGGAATTTGTTGAAATTTCTTGAGCATATTACCATAATCTATATGAATCTCCCCATGAAAAAACTCATCCAATGGATGCATAGTTTCCGAGATATGGTAAAAACAATTTTTGCCTTGTGTATTTTGACAGTCCTGTAGCAAAACAAAACATTTCCGGAACATTTTAGGACAACGAGGAAAATGAATGGAAAAGGCTTGGGAATGATGGGTGGATATTGGAAATGGATGAGGGTGATGGATTAACATGGCCTTGGTCTTTTTGGAGCATTTGGACAAAGGAGGAGAAAGCCCAAGTTTGACTTTATTTGAATAGGTTTTTGATCAACTTTTTCTTTTTTGGTGCTAACTTATTTTTGTTTCTTGCAAATGTTGGAGATAAATTAAATTCATCAAAGAGAGATACATGGAGAAAATATTTTTTTTCATTTTTTTCTTGGGCCTACTAGCTGCCTCAATGAGGCTTTCAACTAGTAGGTCTGCCTAGGTGCCTCAAAAGAGGTTTTCACCTAGGATCTTTTATTTTTCTCCTTTTTCTCTTTTTTTTCAACTCATTGACTGCCTCATGGATGTTTTCAATCAATGAGCCAATCTCAAGTGACTCAAATGAGGTTTCCACCTAAGATATTTTCTTTTTCTCTTTTTTTCAACGCATTGACCGCCTCATGGAGGTTTTCAATCAATGAGCCAATCTTAGGCACGTCAAAGGAGGTTTTCACTTGAGATTTTATTTTTCTTATTTTAGTTTTTTTTTTCTTTTTTTCTTTTATTCCTCCATCCTACCCAAATTGGAAAAAAAAAAAAAAACTTTCAAGCATAGGAATACTTCCAATGGAGTCGTGCATAACAAGATGACAGATAAACTCATGTGTAGGATCAAAACATATGCTTTGAAATGTACTTGACTATTAGAGACCAACTTCTTTGACTTTAATGATAGCAAGCACTCTTGAAGAAGAGAGTGATGCACCATCTTGTTGATTTTCTAGAACCAACCCTTAATATAGCTTTGATGCTCTTGGTTTACTTACTCATCTGATCATTCTTCATGTCTTCTTTTTCTGTTCCATTTGAATCTTCTACTATTTTCTTATTATCCCCTTGAACGCATAAATGATCTGATGATATGCATTGTAGAAATTCTTCAATATCTGTCTCTAATGGATGCTCTCCATCAAATTTGGTCCATAATTCTTTAGTCTCCTCTGAATCTTCTTCTTTTGGATATTGTTCTTCAACAGGAGCAAGATAATTTCTTCTTTGTAATACGCTTTCTAATCCAAAATGCATATCATTTGGATCAAGAGGATTTCTGTGGAGATTTTGTATCTCAACATTGTAATTGGGTTGAGTTACTTTATTTCTTGGGTTTGAAAATGGTTGTGCAGGTAGTTCAGTGGGAGTGGGTCTTTGAAATGGTTGTGATTGAGGATGTGGTTGTGGTGGAGGTGGATGGGATGGATAACATTGAGTTTGGTATGGAGGATTTTGAGGATATTGAGGGAAATATAGATCATCCCATTGAGGAGGTGGGTGTTGATATGGATGAAATTGAGGAACAACATATTGAGGAGGTTAAGTCCATGAATATGGATCGCCCCATTGGTAAGGATAAGACCATGGATACCAAGGTGAGGTGCTAGGTGGATACCAAGATTGAAATTGTGCATTGCAGCTTATATTGAAAGAGGAGGGATAGTTCATATCATGTTGATATGAGCTTTCAAAGTAGGCTTTCTCCATGCCTCCTTCTAACTTATCTGCCACATATTCTACCTGCACATGATCAAATGGGGGGGTTTGTGGTATTGAAGAATATAATTTTTTATATATAAAAAACTTGAATGAGAATGCTAATGCATTTTTTTTTTTTTTTTCGTAGAAAATATGAATGAAAAAAAGAAGGAAGGAATCATTCCAAGAACAAGAAAGTGCTTTCTTTGACACCGTCCCAAACAAAAAAAATGAAAAATTGATGAACCCCAGTATTGCAAAAAAATGTTGCAACTCCTAAGGCTATTGACTTAAATTATAAACCAAGGGTTCGTACAAACTTAAGAGGGGTCGACCCTGTATCTGCAAAAAACCCCTTCCTCCTCCTAGTTTGATTCCCTTTGATGCAAGTAAATGAAGGAAATGAAACAAATTCAAATGAGAAATTATCTTAGGTAACCCACCAATCCTAAGTTTCAAAAGGTAAATAACAATAATAAAATCTATTCTACTTAGAAAGTAAATGGCATGAAAGAAATCTTTTCTATTTGCAAAAATGTAAAGCATAATGACAAGTAAGCAAATCTAATCTATATTTCTGGAAAATAAATGGAATTAAGTGAAATATATTCTATTTTTCAGTAAAGAAAAGTCCTAGATTACTTTTGCAAGAAGGAAAGAACACTTTGCTTGAAGTACATTGAAGAAAGGAAATCTAGACTAATTGTAGAAATCAACATTCAAGAAGAAAGCAATGTAAGAGTTAAATGGAGACCTAACCAAGCCTCATCTTAACCAAAGCGGCCTCAGAGAATTCATAGACAATAAATATACTTCTATAACAAATTTGGAGTGAATTTGGGCAATGAAGGTCTCAAAAAACACATCACTACAGGACTACTACATGATTGCTACATGAGTGACATGATTGCTACTGGAGTGCTACTCCTCGAGATAACTTACCGCGTGCCCAAGAAATCAGAGGAAAATGAGATGGGATGATTTTTTTTATGAGTTGGGATTTCTTAGGACTCCATTCCATGTGGAATCACTCAAAAGTACCCCTATTAACATGTGCTAAAAAGTAGCAGAAAATTACTACTCTAAAAACCAGAAATTCAAGAATTAGTGAGCTAGTTAACGTATCAAATGCCTAACTTGATCAAGCGAAAATTATATGGGGTAAATTTTTTTATTAACTTTAATTTTTTCATGAATCAACACAAGTGGAATCAACTCAATTGAATCTCATTAACATGTTCTAAAAAATAACAGAAACTTACTACTATATTGCTACAAGAGACTTCCAGAAATTCTAGATGTGTGAACTAGTAAACCAATCCAAGTAGCTCAATGATGAATATGAATTTTCAAATATGTTCTAAGGGTGAATCATGCTTGTGAATATGTAAATAACCTACAAAACAACTCACTTCAGTCATTTAACCAATATGACCTACAACAAAAGAAGCATGAATAGTAAATGTGAATAAAACATTCAAAGGAAATAAACAAATGGTACAAGAGGAATTGGAGGCTCCTGGGATGGTCAAGCCCAAGGATACTCAAATTCCTATGAAGGAAACCAAGCTTTAGAAGCTAAAATTTTCACCAAAATTCATTATTTGAATCAATCCAAGTACATCTCTACTAGAAATGAAAGTGGAGCTGCTAAATAACAAGTTTTCTCCCCTGAAGACTAAGAAATACATGTCTCTAGAGGAAAATTTGAACTGGTACTTGTAAAAAATGATGAGGAAGCATTCTTCTTGAAAGGAGGCATATTTTCCCTCCAAAATTCCTCAAAATGTGGATATAGTTCCCAACACTAGGAATTTGCATTAAATGGCAAGGAGCACATTCCTAGATTTTCTTAATCACTAGAGCTCCATAATTTGTTCAATAATTCCATCATATCTTATTTATTTATTACCCAATCATGGTCCTATTGTAGCAGAAAGAAAGTCCCTAGATTATCTCATCCTCCAAGTCTTCATAATCTATCCAATATTCTCATAATATTCTATAAAATAAATAATATTAGCCACACAATATGCAATTATCTATAAACCTTCCTAAAAACATAATAAAGCTAAAAAAAATATTAAGTGTAGAAAGGGAGATTTAATATAGCCTTTATGTGCATAGGAAAGGTTAGATGGGCCTTAATTTTTGCCTAATTTGGAGGCCCATCACAATTGTAAACCATTTCATAGATCTATGCAAATACTTCTTTGGCTATAGAGATCCCCTAATTCTAAACTATTTAGACTACTTCTTTAGTAGTGGATTGATAACCTTCAACACCTTCTTCTTAGCGGAAACAGGCACATTTTCCCCTCCCTTTGGAGCCATTTATTTTTACGCCCTACACCCTTGTTGTGTTTTCTAGATCATAGACTGTGGCCATGGTGATCCTGTTAGGTCCTTGATTAACATTAACACAGATAGACTACCCAGAAACCTTGTGTATCACCTGATAGCTCTCTCGCAAACCCATTAGATAGAATTCGAGGTCTAAAATGGGCCTCAAAACAAAAATATACAACAAAAATAAACTTTACAAGAACCAATAATATTTAAGATGATGATGTCAACCATGGGGGATGATTCACCATTTTTGGAGTAAAAAACCAAACAGATTAAAAAATAAAAATAAACTTTTTCAACTCATATTTTCAACTTATTGCCCTATGGTTTTACTCAAATTTTGAGCAAGAACACTCTTTGGATGCAAAATTTAATTCATCATCAAAGGAGTACCCATGTTGCATAATTTCAATGGACCCTGCTACATGAAAAATGAGAAATACATAAAAAACATAGAACCATAGGGAGATAAGTTCAATATACGAGTTGAAAAATAGTTTTTACTTTTTTCCTTCTAAAATTTGATGATGCAATCTAATATTATTTTATTATTTGTACTATTATTTTATAATATTCCTTAGGAGACCTAGTTTAGACCTCAAAATCTTTCTAATGCTAGGTTCCACCATAATCTATCAGATCGTCAACAATCGTAAAAATATGATACTTTCAAAGTTATATAAATATGTTTATTAATTGAAAATTCCTTTTTTATGTGTTTGGCATATTACAGTTGAAACATCACAAGTCTACATGGTACAATGGCCATATATTTGACATAAAAAGTTGGGTGAAAAGAGGAAAACTTTTGATTGCAAGATAACTATAGTCTTCCAAGTCACTAATGTTTCCTCTAAAAGTCACAAACATCCACAAGTCTCTGAAAATTGATACTATTGGTATTTGGATAGCACACTTGAGTGTCACTGTAAATCATTCAAATTGGTTATGTTCGATGTCAAATGGTACAGGCTATGAATGAATGAATGTGATCCTAATAGAATTGTTATTTAACATGATAATGGATTTTCCATGGTTAATAAAAGGTCATTTGATTCAGGAACAACTTGCTCTATTCTTCCAAGCCAATGTTAACAAGTCTTTTACTTAGAGGTTCTAGGTAGAGGGGGTTAATAATTTGTTCTTAGATATGATCTAAGAGGAAGGCTAGTTGGTGACAGAGGTGAACCTATTAATGACACTATGGGTTCATTTCTTGGATCATCACATGGTTTTTTTTTTTTTTTTTTTTTTTTTTTTTTTTTTTTTTTTTTTTTTTTTTTTTTTTTTTTTTTTTTTTTTTTTTGCTGAGTAAAGACTGAACTATTTATATTAAAAAGGAAAAAAAGTATGTACAGAGAGGGTTAAACCTCTGAGGGGGCGATGGCCATCCCTCTATTAGAAAGCTATTGCAAAAATTGCAGCTTTTACCAGGATTACTAACTGACGGATTACAAAAATTATGGTCATGACCAATAACAGAAATCTCTTTGACTGGACTCAAAGTTATCACAGCTGCTGAGTGTGCAAAGCATTGTAATAAGGCGTGAGGGTCTGAACCAAAATTCTACCAATAAGCTGCTTCATCTGGAGCTGTTCTGTATTGAGGCTTCGAGATTGACCGCGAACCTGGAAAATCAAAACTGAATTGTTGACCCGTGTCTGCATCCTGATGATCTGGCACTTACTTGGCTTCAGCATTTGCATGGTCGTTGACTGGATCCGGGGCGCGCTCCCAAGTGACCTCCATCCCTTCTACAACCTCCATCAGATTAGCTCCCGGGGGTAACTTGAGATACAGTATGTTCTCAAAACTCTTTGCTGGCTCGTTCTGGGGTCGTTTTTCCTGAGGAGACCTCCGCTGGGTGCTTCTCTCTACCTGCTCATCCTCTTCATGCTTTTCAGTAGCTTCCTTAATAATTTCTTCCTCTCCTCTGCTCTGCGACGGTGAGTCCTTCATGGGTGCAGGGGCGGAGCAGTCTGGGTCGTCATTCTCCTCAGAGAATATGACCGTAACTAAGGCTGAGATGAGCGGTCGATTGAGCTGGCTTCTGAAGGTAAATCGGGCGGAGTGCAACGAACTGGTTAATGAAGGCCCAGATTCGTTTGAGGACGGTGAGGAGGGAGGGACTGAAGCTAGAGGAGAAATTTGACGAGGCTCCGAGCTTCCTCTCCCGCCCGAACCTCCTCTAAATCCCAAATTCCTCCCTTGCCTGGGAGTAGCTCTGCGCTGAGGTGCCATATTCCGAAGAGGTGATGGACTGAGCTGATTATCAGAGTGAGGATTTGGGGGAGGCTCCTGTGGGCTTAAATGAATAGACCCACCTAAGAAATTCAAATCCCAGCACCCGGATCCCAACCTACAATTCCTCAGATCAATTGAGAAGGCATAGGACCCGATTCTTACCTCCCAAATTGAGCGTTCCGTCGAGGCATCGAACACTGGAATGTCCGTTCTCAATACAATCTGCAGGGGACTAATTTGTGCCCACGGCGGCTGCCCCAGAGAGCAAAACCACCAGTGGCTGTCGCCGCTGCTGAACCTACGCGAACCAGAGCCCCTGAGCATCACAAAAACCAGAGCAAGTGCGCTCATGAGCAGGCTTGCCATTCTGATAAACTCCCGCTGCGTGCTGTGAGCGCGTGCCTGCATTAACGATGCAGGACTTGCCTTCAAGGAGCGGCATTTAATTCCGTCCTCTCTCCAACTAACATCGCCTGTCAGCAGGCCAGCTGTTACCCTCGTGTACATCATGACTAACACCTAGTAAATGCTACTGATGACACCCGCATCCGAGTGTGTGTCCTCCTTTGCCTACCTGTCTTCTATAACTATCGAATGAAAAGTAGAAATTTGGTTCTCTGAAGCTATGCTCTGAATTGAACCTTCAAAGAATTCCTTTCCACTGTCCACTCCTAAATTCGCAAGGAAGTCTGCAAGCTTATTTCCTTCTCTTCTAATGTGCTTGAAGGAGATGGCTTGGTTATTGCTGAGCCATTATTGAAGACGTTCAAGACGTGTGGCTAGCCTCCAACTGCTACTGACCTTGTGGACTGGGGATCCCTGTTGTAACTTTAAGGCCATGTTAATTATGATTTGAGAGTCCCCCTCTACTATAAGTGGGAGGAGCTGATGACTTTGCGCGATAGTAAGCCCTCTCCATAATCCTTCCAATTCCGCTGCATTATTGGTATTCCATCCAATTGATCCAAAATAGGTGATAAGAGGGTTGCCCATATGATTTCTAATGACTCCCCCAAATCCCGTTTTTCCCGGATTTCCTTTCGACGCCCCATCAAAGTTCAGTTGAAACACGTTGATGGGCGGAGGAGTCCAATTGAGGGAGGTCGCTTGATGGCGGGGTGTGATTTCTCTAGCATAAATAAGGTTCTGTAGCTGAATCTTCCAGTTGCTCCAGATGGCTTGTTCCTGCGGAGAAGAAGGAAGGTCCTCTTGGGACCAACTTTTTAAGGATAAATTTTCTTGGATGTTATGATGAAACCCTTTCGAAATCTGCTCCAGAGTCATTGATTGATCTTTAAAGATCCGCCTATTTCTTTCCTTCCAGATATTCCACATGAGTAAACCTGGTAGAATTTGCCATAGAGTGTTTAAAAGAGTGCTTTGGTATGTCTTTTGAGTCCAGTTGCGCAGCGTACCTTTGAGATCCCCCATCACTCTTCCATCCCTCTGGCAGCGGAAAGTGACCTTTTCCCACAGTTTTCTTCCTAGCGGGCAGGTTTGCATGAGATGCAGAGCTAATTCCTCATCTTGTTTGCAATTGAGGCATATAGAAGGGCCAATGAAATTCCTTTTCCGAAGATTATCCCATGTAAGAATTCTATTATGAGAAAGAAGCCATAGAAAGGTTGAAACCTTCGGCCAAATGGGTGGGTGCCATATCTTATCCCATAGTTTATCTTTGATTATTATATCTTTGATAATGATGTTGTATGCTTCTTTAGTTGTGAAGGTGCCCTTTTCTTCGTATCCACATCTTAGCCTGTCCATGCCTGCCAACATTAGAATTCTCCGTTTTTGAAGTTCTGCAGATAGAGAGAGTTGAATTTGCTCCGTGTTGTAGGGTAGGATTTGATTGGCTTCTTTCCATGCCCTATGTTCTTGGGCGTTATGTGATCTCCAGAATTGATTCACAGTATCATGTTGGTTTATGTCTTGGCCTGAGATTCCCTGGATGATTTCTTTAAGGTTTGGGAGCTGCTGCCAAGAGTCTTCCTAGAACCTTGCCTTACATCCATCTTTCACCTCCCAAAAACTGTGCCTTTGAATTAGCTCTCTGTGTTTGATGGCAGAATTCCAGATTACCGAACCCTTACTGACTTCTGTCATTCTGATTCTCTCTTCTAAGGGTAAATTTCTAGCGTATTTCGCTGTCCACAAGGCCGCCCAAGGTGTTCCTGGATTTGTAATCCATTTCCACCAAATTTTTTCCCCCATTATCATGTTGTTGTGTTCTGGATCTCGTATCCCTAGACCCCCTACATTTTTAGGAAGACACGCTTTCTCCCATTTAACCAAAGCCCACTTTCGGTTCGGGCCCTTACTGCCCCATAAGAAGTTACGATGCAACTGTTTAATCGTCTTAAGCACCCACTTCGGTGCTGACAGAATTGAGAATAGGTACAGAGGCATGGATTGTAATACTGCTTTGATTAGAACTATCCTGCTAGCCATATTAAGGGCTCTATGAGTCCATAAGAGTAATCTAGCTTCCAATTTTTCCAATAGAATGTTCCAAGAGGAATGCTTGAGAGCCGAGGACATGAGAGGAGCTCCTAAATACTTGGAGGGAAGGGAAGCAATGGTAAAGCCCAGAATGCGAGATATAGCTCTTTGAGTGGAGGGAGGGGTGTTGAAAAAGAAGACCTGGGATTTAACTCTGTTGATAAGGGCTCCTGAGGCTAGCGAGAATTTCTCCAGAATGGAGTTGAAAGATCGGGCCTCTTGAACGGAAGGGTGACCGAATAACATATTATCATCTACAAATTGTTGATGAGAGATAGCAGGGGTTTGGTGGAAAGCTATACCTTTGAGCTTGCGGGAGAGGATAGCGGATTTGATACTACGACCTAGACCTTCAGCCAAGATGACAAATAAAAAGGGCGATAACGGATCCCCTTGTCTGATACCCCTGGAGGGATGGAAAGTGGGAGACGGAATACTATTGATGAGAATAGAGAAGAACGAGGAAGAAATAAGATTGCTTATCCATCTGACCCAGGATGGGGAGAAGCCAAAGGCTTTGAGGATTTCTTGCAAATAAGCCCAACTGATGCTAACGAAAGCCTTGGATAAATCAATTTTGAGCAACATACCTGATTGTTTTGATTGTCTGAGAGAAAGTATTATTTCGTGGGTTAGAATGATCCCATCCGTGATCTGTCGGCCTTCTACGTACCCGGACTGTTCTGGAGATATGATGAGAGGGAGAAAGGGCTTCAGTCTTGAGGCGACTACCTTAGAAACGATCTTGTATATGATATTGCACAAAGCGATTGGCCTGTGCTTTTCCGGAGTATTGGATTCTTCTGCCTTGGGGATCAATGCTAAGAAGGTTGTGTTCATTCCTAGATACATCCATCTGAGAGTGCGTGATTCTTCTACCACCTGCCAAACCTCCCATTTAACCAAATCCCAGAAGTGCTGAAAGAAATTGGATGTAAATCTGTCTGGCCCTGGTGCTTTCCCTGCTTTTAGCTGGTTCACCGCCTCCTCGACCTCCTGAAGACTTATGGGCTTGAGCAGAAGGGTATTATGATCTTCAGTGATTATGCGAGGTATATGTTGGATGATCTTGTCAATGGCCTCTGTTTTGTTGATCTCAGGTTCTTGATTCATCTTCTTGAAGTAGTTTAAGAATTCCTGTTCTATACCTTGATGGGTTTCAATCTTGGCTTCCTGTTCATTATTGACAAAAGAAATTTGATTTATCATTCTTCTTTGGACTGTAGTTTTGTAAAAGAATTTTGTATTCTTTTCACCCTCCTTCAGCCATCTAATTCTCGATTTTTGCCTCCACAAAGTTTCCTCCTGTGTTTCTCTTTCTAGGAGTTTGCTTTCCGTGACTTACTCCTTCTGTGCTAGTTCTTCTGATCGGCCTTCAGAGATCATTTTTTGATGAATGGCCTTCATTTCTTGAATAAGAATTTCCTTTGCTTTGAAAATGTTTCCAAAAGTGTTCCTATTCCAGCGTTTTATTTCCTCCTTGAGATACTTCAACTTCTTTTGGAAAGTGGCCATTTTTGTTCCCTCTGTTGGATGACAGTTTTGCCAAGTAGTTCTGACAAATTCATAAAAGTCTGGATGAGATAACCAAAAAGCCTCAAACCTGAATGGTTGCCTTGTGCTGTTACCAAGTCTGTTCCAATGAAGAGCAATGGGCCAATGATCAGAGCCGGAGTAAGGAAGGATGGAGGCTATGAATTCCCCCCCTACATGAACCGCATTGTCAGAGATCAGAAACCAATCTAAGCGCAAAGCTATTTGCATTGGTGCAGCTCTTTTGTTGTTCCAGGTGTATAAACCGTTGGTTGTAGGAAGGTCTATCAACCAGTTATTTTTAATGAAATCATTTAGAAGAGAGCCATCCCTGTTTATTCTACATCGTCCTCCCTTCTTTTCCTCTATCGAGGCAATCATGTTGTAGTCTCCTCCCAAAACCCACAACGAGTACTCTCTTTCTGCATTTAGCTGCGTCAAGGCATTCAGGATTTCCTCTTTGTGCTGAGTCTCTTGAGGAAAGTACACATTTGTGATATGACCATGGATATTTGTTCCAAGCAAATGAAAGATGGCTTGAATGAAATTTTTATTGGCATGTATGTTGGTTAATTGGATCTTTCTTGCGTCCCAGAGCACTGCGAGTCCCCCTGACGCTCCCTGAGCATCCACAGCCGCTACTAACCCACCTGGCCAGGCTTTAGCTGCTATCTTTTCCAGTGCTATCAAATTACATTTTGTTTCTTGCAGAAAGAGGATTGCTGGTTTTTCCTCCATTAACATATTTTTTAGAAGTCTTCCTTTCTTTGGGCAGTTGAGCCCTCTAATATTCCACGATATCAGCTTCATTGGGAAGATCTGGGGTTGGTATTATAATACTTGGTTAGCTTGGCATATCTACCTGACTCAACCAAGACCTCTACAATCTTGATGGTTCTTTCTAAGGTGGTTTTCCTCCCTCGTTTTTACTGTCTTTGGTAATAAACTTCCCATCCCATTGACTACCAATTTGAACCCCAAGAGAGTATTTCTTTTGGGCTTTATTAAGGACTTCTACTAGGTTTTCCACTTGTTTATCAGGTATTTTGTCGAAGTTACCTGTTTTGCAAGCTTGCTCCAGGCCCAATATATCTAGCTCTCCAATGTCTATAGATTCGGTGTCTTTTTCCATGTAATGCGGTTCTTGAGAGCTTCCAACTCCTTGCTTCTCTTTTCCTGTATTATGGTCCGTATTATCTATTTCCATGTCCGGAATACTTTCTGATTCTGAGGCGGATTTGCTCTTGACTCTTTCTTGATCTACCTTTTTTTCCCCTGCTTTCGGATGTGAATCGGCCATCTTTCCCTGCCTAGTTCCTTTTTTGTTGGAGATTGAGGTTTCCAGATCCTGCGAGTCTGCATTGGCGAGGACCTCAAAACTATTGCTAGTAGAGGGTTTTGATGGTGCCTCTGGTGGTGCCTTGGGTTGAACCGCGGATTTTCTATTTCCTCTTCTACGATTGATCACTTTAGTGAACCCATCTGGAGACTGGTGTTCCTGGGTGGCTTGAGCAGTAGGTGTTTTGTTAAGAGGGAAATCTCTATACAGATGCCCTATGGCATGACATTTTCGACACCTAAAAGGAACATGCTCATAATCAATTAATTGAATCCATTCCAGATCTTCATGAAAAAGACGTACCGTGTCAAGCAGAGGTTGCCTCAGATCCATGTAGACGCAGATCTGTGTGTAGGAAGTATATTTTATTGTCTTTGTTTCTTCTGCTATATTGACAAATTCTCCTAGGACTTTGCCGATTGCTTTTAATGAATCCTCCTCCCAGTATTCCCATGGCAGCGAGTACAGCCTGATCCAGACCGGTGCCCAACTTAGATCTTCCTTGTCCGGGTTGAATCGTGCGACCCATTCTCTGAGAAATAGCCCGGCCGAGTTGAAGAAGTAAGGACCTCCATCGAAGACCCTGTTTCGGTCTTCCAAGCAGGTGAAGATTGCGGTGAAAAACCCCTTCGGCCCTAAAAGCAGAGTGATCTGTCCTTTAGGACGCCAGTTGACATTGATCCAGGTTCTTAAGGCTTTTTCAGTGGGCCAAAAGCCTATAAATTTACCTATAAGAGCGTGATCTCTCATGTATTGGATTCTTGCATTGATTCGATGCGCGGGTAGCTCCACTTCTGGTCTGTGGGTTGCTACAGGCTTGCATGTAGATGAACTTACTTTCGACGTGTCTTGTGGTACTTGATCATTCTTCTTCAGCTGATTTTTCTTTGTATTTCCTTCGTTAAACTCCTGTTCCTCTTCCGAGCCGTCGCCAGGTCCTTGCTGGTTACCGCTGATTGGAGGAATCACTCCCCCTTCCCCCTGCGGGGGATTCATTTTTTCCGCCTGCCCAAACCAAAAGCCTGAGCCTGCTCCCCTACCGCTGTCAGTGATGAAGGCGCTGTACAGGGATCCTGCCGTGGCAGGTCGGCGTTGAAACCCTAGCTTTAGATGCCCTTACCGCGCTTCACCTTCTCCGATCTGGATCATCACATGTTATCAGCATAGGGAAATTTATATAGACATTTATGGTGAATGAGGAAGGAATTCTAATAAAAAAACTAAAAATCCGAGGAACTTTTTAATGTTTTAACTATTTCATGTTGTTTTTCTCAAACGTAAATAATCTAGATTATTATTTTCAAACTAATGGTTGTATATTTTAACATGTAGGAAACAACTTATTTCATAAAAATATGAACAAAAAATCATTGGTGATTTTTGGGCCCACCATATGCACAAGGAGGAATTCCTAAAATTCCAGCTTCAGATAAAAACTTATGGACTGCCTTGAAGGTTTAGTCAGGGGAGATACCTTCAATAAAAATGGAATAACCTTCACATCTAGCACACATTTAAAATATGGAAGGAAATGTATAGGGTTCACTTACAAAAGAACCCTAAGTATGAGCATCCATCCATGACTCATGTTGTAACCCTAGAGACAACGTCTAGCTAAAAGGAGGTCAGTGCCTAGGACATCCACAATCCATACCAAAATGCATATGTATTTTTTATTTATTTTAGCTCATAGATAACCCTTTAAGTGTAATGCAATTTCACTCTTGGAAAAGTTAGAAAATAACCCAAAGTCGCTTGTATATATGTAGCTACCATATTCTATGGTGTCGTAGTGTGGTGAGAACAATTTTATGAGAGTAATGATTTAATGTATAGGGCTAAATAGAATAACATGCACCAAATCTTAGCAGGCAAAGTGGAATGAAAGAAAATGAAATGATGATACTATGGAGCACTTCATTAACGCTTCTTTATGTAAAAATTTATAGGTATATTTTGCTTTTACTGATCATTTATAAATGTGTTTATAGAAAGAAACCACCAGCTTCATTACACGAGTTTTAGAAAGAAGAACAACACAGTACAAGAGTTTCAAAGATAAGAAACACATACTATAGCCAACAAACACTTGGAATCATTTGAAGCTTAATTAATATCCCAAAATGTTTGTTCTTGTTACACAAAAAATGCTTCAGAAAAACACCTCTGAGGCCAAGAACTTCAAACCCACAAACATTGGATCCCTTCTATTGCTTCCTCTATCTATTTTTAAGGAGAAAATATTACATTATATAATATTTACATGTAAATATCAAATTGTATAGTTTTTCTAATAGTCATCTAGTTTTCTATCTATTCTCTAACTAAACTTATGTGTTATTATAAAATAAAGTCCACCTGATTAAATATTTGCATTGGCAATGGAACCTTTCCCTTGGGGATGAGTACTTGGGTCCACAAACTCGACTATTGCCTACTGAACTAGTTCCTCGCACATATTCTAAAGCATTACATATGGGACTAGATGTTGATACATCTTCTAAATAAAACTGTAGGTTTGACAATTTGGTGTAATCAAGTGTGGATTCAAACAAGGTCTTCACGAGCCATAGAAACTGGAAGTCTCTGTGTAGGAAATTAACCAATGTTTTCCCCTTTAGAACCACAATTCTATCCAAAGATGAACTGCACTTTGTGGCTATCAAATCTTTTTCATAAAATTCCCAAGGCAATAAGATTCCATCTTCACCCCAACAACCTGGCAATCTAGCTCTCTGTCTTTGGTCAAACCTGGAGTCAAAAGCAACCATAGAGTTCCTGACAGTTTATAAGTTTCTCTCAGTTTGAATGTCGATCTAATTCTTCTCAATAATTTTTCTAACCTCCATAATAATTATAGATATATCAACAATGTGCAGTGTTTTCATTTATGTTGCAGATTGCTCATTCAGGAACTTGATGATTTTTTTAGCTCATTATGCCTCTTTCTAAATCTCCTTTTACATCAATTAACAGCTTCAGTAATAATGGCAATGGTACCTCCCTCTTCAACAAAAAATTGGAAATACTCCCATGTGGAATGCATCTCTTGAATAATTTCATCTCATATGACTTGTCTAAACTAAATTAGGGACATGTTTCCCTTCAATTTGTCCTTCAACTCCTTTAGTTTTTCTTGAGTTGTTTTCTACTTTTCATAAATTTGTTTAATTTCTAACTTACCAGACCTCAATTCTTTTTCTTTAGCACCTACATCTACTTGGGATAATGTTAACTAATCTTGGAGCTTTTTCATTTATGCCTTAGAAAGTGTGACTTTGATCATCACCATTGTTAACTTTTCTGAGGGATCTTCTAACTCACTAGAAATCACAACTGTAGAAATATGGCTTTTAATAGTATGCTTCAATTATTGAACTTTTTCCTTCAAGGAAACTATTTCCTTCTTCCTATTGGTCAACTCAATCATTAGTTGTTCCTTCTCTTTCTTTATAAGAGCCAATTCAGTAGTTTGTGTTAGGCCTTATAAACGTTCCCATTTTTTACCGAAATGCCCTTGCCTTAACCTTTGTTTTACAAGTCAAACAAGCCCCCATGCATATATTTTTTACATGTTTCATGTTTATTTTGTTTAATGGATAAAGGGTTGCTTATTTATATTAAAAGGGTTAATTACACTAATATTTTAATTAAAAGATTACCTTCGTATTACCTAAATAACCTCTTGCATTAGTTATTAGTAATCTTAAATTGAAGGGTTGTGGTACATGGTGATATCCCAAGATTCCTACACTAATCTCAGTTTCTACATTATAGGAGGGAGACTATTGGATTCGAGAAGTTGATTGAGGATTTGATATGATTTGTTAAGGAATAACCGCATGACTCTATCCCTAGCCTTCGACATGATTTTTTTTATTGGCCTCCTACAAGTGGTTCGAGAAAAAAAAAAATAATGCAAGGGTTCTATTGGTAGAAGTCATTTGGTAACCAAATATATCATTGTAACTAGTTTCACATGGCCGAGAGTCCATGCAAGATGTATATATACCTAGTTGCAAGAATAGATAGGGTAGTGATATTGTGGAAAAGTATTCGTGTTGATATTTTGAAGGCTTGTATTGCCAAAACCTCCTCTGGAGTTGGATCTATCATTTTACTGAATGTATTGAGCAGACACTTTTTAATTAATAAAAGGAGCTTAGTTCCAGGTTCATGAAATTGTTTTGTTCTTCTATAAATATTTAATATATTTCATATAAGTTAATTTGTTTTTTTCAAAAGGGAAACGAGTTGGTTGGCTAGGGCCCAGCCAACCCAACTCGTTCTCCCTCAAATCATTTCACTTTGTGTTGTGTTATGCGTTGAAGATCATGTGAGATCTTGTTCTTTTGACTACTTGAGTTAGGTGAGTGTGCAAAACAAGGGACCTTGTGCATTTCTTTTTTGAGAGATGCAAATAGCTCATATCCAAAGTTTGCTTCCTTCTTGAAGAGTTATTTCATGAATGGGATGTTCAGAAATAATGTATGTTGCTTATGATGATTCAAATATGAGAGTGAATATTATTTTTGAGGTTGTTTCTTGATCCAAGGTGTGAACCCTAGATTTTAGATTCATAACAATTCTTTCTATTTAATAACAAATTAAGACCTGGAGATTGGGTTGTTATGAAGAAGACTCTTTTTGCATTCAAGATTTTTTTTTATAACTGAGCATATAAAGTTTAAATTCGTTTGACTTATATCAACTACTGTTTCTGGTGCATGATTGATGGTTGTGGGATCGTGTTAAAAAGCCCTAATGAATTTGAATTCTGTGTAAAATCATATATTGATAAAGGGTTATTTGTTCCATGAAAATATTGTGATTTAAATGATACACGGTGATATTGGTTTCGTGAAACCCATAATAAAAAACTTGGATGCCTTGAGGTCTTTAGTGCAAGAAAAAAGTTTCCTCTATTTTTGAGCTATCATTCTAAGCTTGGGGTGATTTATAGTATAATTTTGCATAAATTCTGATTGATTCTGAAAGAGGGTTTCAATTGAAACAAGAGCAATGAGTGATTGAATTTTGTCAATATTCCATTACTTTGCAAGCACATGTGTGAGACATATATTTTTGTTGTTTCATTGTTTAATGTGATTTCCTTATTCCAAGTCAAGATTTGATTGTTGAGTTACCAGGAAGTGTGTGTTGAATCTAATGGTGCACCTTTAATTTGAGCAAAGTTTCCATTTCACACTAGAATAGTAAGTGTGTCACATAGTGCAATAATAGATTTGTTTGAAAGTGAAAGAACAAAGTTTTCTTTAAATATAGGAATAATGTATTTCAAATGGTTTCCTAGTACAGGAATAGAGTTTGTATTTGATTGATTATGCCATTAAAATCCCGAGTTCTTTTGCTTTATTGTGAGATGTTTTTGAAGAGTTTCTGATTTATTTTTTTTCAGTGGAGATCCAATTTTTGGGATTGGTTCTGGTGTTACTGTGTAAAGAACAAAGGAATAGAAGACAATGATTTTATTTGAAGCTTGTTTGAACTTGATTAATTTAATTGTTGGGAAAGAGATAAGATTTACAAAATTTGTCCCGAATCTTTGGCATAAATTGTGCTATGTCTTGAAGTCTACGAGGCCTTGGTTTGACAAGTAAATGTATTGGATTGAATTTACAATTCCATCAACCAACAGTTTTCACATGTGCGTTCATAGGAATTTTCAATTTCTGCCTCAAAGGCTACATTTTAGACTCGGTCCCTTGTATCAGGGCTTTTATGACTTCTCTATCATTGGAGTCCACACTGAACTTTATGATCAAATCCTTGAAGCCATTGTTCCATAAATACAGAGATCTATATTTGGCCTTCTCTTGTTTGATTCTATTTGAGGCCTTATCTAAGATTTTCTCTATTTTGGTGACTATTAATGAAGATTTGGCTAAGTCACCATATATCATCTCACCTATTTTCATATGCAAATTGATTTTTTCATGTAAGGGAACTTCAACAGTATTGAGAGACACATATATTGTTTTAAACTCGGCTCTTGAAGGGAGAGACACATGAATTGTTTTCAAAGTATTCTCTTTGACTGAAGGTGTTTCAATCTCCAATTTTGAACTGATGGACCAAGCATCTTGATTTAGTTTCCACTCTATTCCAGGCCTTGTTTCATGTATATATGGTGTTAACTTAACAATCTTCCTTCATTCTGAAATCACTTGGTGGGGGTCATATTGTCATCTCTCACCCAATTCAAAATGAAATTCCTTCATCATGTCTTCCACTCGGGTAATAGTTTGTTTGGAGTTTACTACAAATGGGCCAACAACATTTTCTAATGTAAGTAAATACGCTCGATGCCTAGGAAGAAAATGAACATGTTCTACATGGAGGCTCTACCTTATGAATCCTAAGGAGAATATTCCAATTAGCAGAAAAAATTGCAATTTATAGGGCATCTCTTCACATCCATATAACCTTATTTCTATAAAATCCTCAAAAAGGTACTAGTCTCCAACCTTGATATCCTTACTAAGTTGTAGCAATTGCTTCTACTGGGGTAAAATTCTTAGGAGTCATGTACCATTTTGGATAGTGTAAGTAGTTTCCAAGTATGTTGACAAAAACTAAGGAAAAACCTCATTATCATGTTTTTCTATGACTACATCAGTGCACTCCACTACTGACCTTCTTTTTTTTTTGGAATCAAAAGAGCTCAAACCCAAATATTCAAATTTGTCCATATATGTATAAAGAAAAAGGTAAACTAGGATGGAGGGATGTCTGAAGTAAATAACAAGGTGGAAATTATGGAATTGGAAATTGATGGCTTGGGCGAGGTATGAAGGTATGTCTAAAGTCACATTTGGATGCAGTAACTGACTTAGAAACCCTAGGGTTGATTTAGTCACATTTCCTGTATCATCTTCCTCGAGTAATAGTAATATTGTAGCCAAGACTTTTTGTGCATATTGAGAGAAGTAATACATAGGGTAGGTTTCAACTAGTGGAGGAATTTGTGTCCCTAGGAGAAAAATCAAAGAAAATGGGGCCTATTTGTTCTCTGCTAAGAGTAGAGAGAAATTCAGGAATAATGAAGCTTCAATGAATTTCTATGAGTTTTTCACCTTAGGGAAACAAAAGATCTTATGGATGAGGTCAAATGTAACCTCAAGTATTCTTCCCCTTTAAAGAAACAACACAGTCCATTTGAGGAATATATGTTGATGTCAACCAAGTTATAAATTCATGGAAATGGCATACATTTAGGGTTATAGCATAAAAATTAGATTTCACAAATCTATAATAATATTGTTTGTTCAAAAAGCGGCCCAAAAATTCAAGATGAAATTCTTCAAGGTCGAGGGAGCAACATGGATCATGAATTTCGGCTTCAAAATCCATGAGAGGTTCCTTGATAGCAGGATTCAAAGTTGTAGATTTTTGGGTGGGTTTATGAGGTCTACTTAACTTCAACATAATGAAAAGTGAGGTTGGACATAGAGCTAAATACCTGGTATTGTCTGAAGTAGTAGAGGCTGAGGTGTTTTGGTCATTGGCAGACTTGGTTATTAATTACATAGTTGACTGGGAGTTGAAAATGACAGGAGGGAGAAAAAATTGATTTTTTTTAACCTTTTCTCTACCAGCAAGAAAATGGTCTAGCTGATAGTTATATATGAAAGGGAGATGATGTGACAAGTTGATGGCATATACTGTAACGTGGGAGGATGAGGTGGTAGGGTTAGATGTTAAACAAGCTTGACTAACTCGCTCACCTGGAAGGCAAGAGGAACATGTAGCACATATTGGAAGTGTTTCCACAAAAACCTTTATCTCTTTGTACCACCCTTCACTAGGGGTTTCTGAAAAAAGGGCTAGGGTGGCACAATATATCATGGTCATTGATTGCTTGATTGGTGGAATTATAATCCCTCTTTGTGCCTTCCCTCCATTTTTTAAAGCTTGTGCATCTTAGTTGAGTGTAATCACATGGATGTGATGGCTAGAGAGAGTTGCATGATCTGTTGTTGGAGTTGCACAATGATTAACCTTTTAACTTAATTAACACGAGCCACATACCTTTGGATTGTCCCCCAGACTTGAAAGGTTAGGGTAATAATAATACAACATTGCTCTTAAACTTTCTACAAAATCTCATCCATCATTCTTTTTTGTTTTTACTTTTCATATATATATTTTTATTTTATGGAAATTTTGGAACAACCAAAACCTAAGGTGCATAATTGGATCCATATGGAAATAGTGTTTTGAAACAACCAAAACCTAAGGTACATAATTGGATCCATATGGAAATAGTGTTTTGAAACAAAACACTAAAAATAACAGATCAATGCCTTATCCATTGGGCAAGGAGTCACAATTTAGATAAAATTTGCAAAAAAGTAAAGCATATCGATACTTACAATGGAATGAGTTGTTGACTTTAATGTTGAAAGCAATGTTTGAGATACTGCCCATTGACATTTAGTTGCAATAGCCCACCATCAAGGTTCTCCAAGAGGAATGTGTTCTTCCCTTGGACTCCAGCTATTTTGAATGGTCCAAACCATAAACAATCAAATTTTCCATACTTTCCTTTGTCTTCTCGCCTTACATCCGATCTGAGTACGAGATCCCCTGGTTGTAACACCTCGTCTATAGCTTTCTTGTCGAAAACAACTTTAATCTTCTCTTGGTATATGATCAGATTTTGTGCCACTTATTCTATGCTCTCATTTTACTCCACTAATTGATTAATTCTCCTAGTCAATGGGTTTGGTTCTTCCTCAAAATCTTGAATTAATTTAGCTATAGGCATAGCTAGCAAGTTAGGAAATAAAGTTGTTATCCTATATACTAGTTCAAAAGAAGATTTACCAATGGATCTCTTGGTTGTGAGTCTATTTCCGAAAGAGAAAATTTCAGCTGAGAATCCCAATTCCTTTTGTTATAAGCAATGATCTTTTTGAGAATTCTAACCATACTTTTATTGGAAGACTCAACCAATCCATTTCCTTGAGGATAATAAGTAGTTGAATGGATAAGTGTGATATTATACCTTTGGCAGAAATCAATAAGATTCACAGACTTAAACACATGGGATTATCAATTATTATCTTCTTTGGACAAAAAAATCTTGTAAGGATTTTTTCTTCAATAAATTTGATGAGCACATAATCAATTTTTGTCCAAGTTGGGATGGCTTCCACCCATTTTGAAAAATAGTCTATGACGACCAAAATCCACTTTTATTGCCTATTAGTTTTTGTAGCATCGGAGGTGTTATAATCTCGAAACTTTGTGGAGACACTAAAGAACAAGAGTTCTCCATAACCCAGAAAATTGTTTTCAGAAATTCCACCTAGAAGTGTCTCAGTTAGATTATTAGCCTAATTTAAATATTTCCTAAGTCTAAGCTTAAGAAAAGTGGTTAATTGATCTGTAATAATTGAGATAAGGTGTGAATCATCTAGAAACTCACACGGATAAACTCTCATTGGTTATTATCCCTTTATTAAGTTTTAATCTTGGTCATTGGAGGTCAAATAGAATATTGTAAGAAGAAGTCGATGGGTATATGGAGAACACACACATTTGAGATCGATTTCCTTGGAGAGTTCGATTTTCCAAAGAGTAGTAGCAATTGCCAAAAGAGTTCGAGCAAGAGAAGGAAGAAAATACAAAGAGTGACAGGGACAGTAAAGCTGGAGGAATATTTGTAGATCCAGTGAGTACTTTGCAGAGAGGCAAAGATTTTCTCAAGGAGGCTGCACAAAAGCCTCAAAGGGCAGTTCGATTTTGCTAAGGTGAAGCTGGTTTTCATTTCCTAAGGTTGGAAAGTATTTTTAGAGTGTTAGAGAGACAATTTCCCAGTCAGTAGCAGGTAAGACAACTTGATTTGTAGAAGTTTCAAGCTGAAGTATTTGAGGCACTGCACAGAGGTGACACAAGGCCTGCACAAAGCAGAGTTGACAACTTTCTTTTGAGAGGCATTCAAGTGCCAAGATTGCTCAGAGTGAGGGTAATTTCCATTAAATAATATTTTCTAGTATTTGCTCTCTAGGATTGCTAGTTTTTGGCATCTAGATTATACTCAGATAATTTCAGTACTAAATAATATTAAAAACCCTTAGCTACGACACCAATTTTCCCAAGTTAGGTTTTTCCGAGGACATTCATCCAAAAATAAGGGTTTCCAATTTTTGTGTGTGTGTGCCAATATTTCTCAGTTTCGAGTGATTTTATTTTTCACAGTATTTTTTTTAAGATTGTAGTGTGTTTATTTTGATGCTTCTGTAGCAATAACTGCTAATTTAATTCACAGTTAGAAGAAATAATACCATTTTCTGCAATATAATTTCAGTGGTGAAATTTTCACATCGTATCAGAGTGAGATTTATTAGGTAGGAAACTGAGAAATGTAAGGTAGAAATCATTTAAATTCAAAGGGAGTCTGGCAACGCAATTTCATGATTTGCATAGAAGTCGGCTTAGTAGTTCAAATTATTGGGTAGAGGGTTCAATTTTTCTAGTGCAGGTGACATGAAAATTGTTAAACACCTAATCCTCTATGGGTTAGTGTGGAAGACAAATAGACTAAGGAAGTCCAAGAGACCTTGGGATGTGGAACCCAACAATCACACAATGTACTATAAATGTATATCATTTGTTAATAATAAATGTACTCTCCTGTTTATCTTTCCTATTTTGTTGCTACCATGTGTGAGTTTAACATGGTATCAGAGTGGGTGATCTCCTGCCCTGCTCAAGTATGAGCCACTTGTTTATGTGAGCTTGTTGTTCTGTGGCCTTTCTATACATGTCAGTCTTGTACCTCTTTTCTAGATTGCCATCTTTGTAAAATCTCTGTTTTCGAATGAGTTGGTCGAGAGTTAAACGTTATACCATACCCTGAATTTCGTGAAACACTTTAATACACTTTCCAGAATCTATTTGCATCCGGTTGGAATGCAAGACATAAATTTGGCTCTCTGCCCCATGAAATCCTGTAAATTTCAGTTGTATTTATATATCCATTGAGATTATTGTGAGCACTATATCATCTGGTTCATAGCTACTCCAATTTGAGTTTGGTTTGGAATTGACTTGTGGTCTTGTCAAATTTAGGACTCTGCCATCTAAGCCTATCTGTCTATTACCTCCGCCTAGGCTTTTTCCTTCAGCTACATTTCGCATAGTGATTATCTTTAATGGAAACCTTGAATTTTTCCTCTGGTAATGGTGAGAATTCCTTTTGAATATGGAAGCGTACCTACGCCGGAAAAGGCATCTTCAAAGTCTTGAATACTTGTCTGGTTCACCGTTCTATTATATTTTGCTTCATTCCAAATCCAATTCCAATGGCAAACCATGCATTATAAGCAGAAACTCTAGTACATCATTGTTGTGTGTTTGAAGACATTGTATTGAATGTTTGTGTTGACACATTGACCATAGCTCTAACTCGAACATCAAAGTCGCTGCCTGGAGGTGTTGTGAAAGAAGGTCATTTATGTGAACCAACGACAGTCATTCTCAACCTATCCATTATCAACTTCGTTGAAGCAAACTGCCATTCATGGCTCTCCAAAGCACTTGTCTAAACTGTGATTTTGTGTTGTGTGTCCTTCGTGATATTACCTCGTTCACGCCTTCGTTCACACTCCGGTATCGGAGCTCCTCCAAACCACGACTCCAATATAAACTGGTGGAAGTGTTAAATCTATAGCAGAATAGCAGAAAACTCGACAATTTTGAGTCAAAAGCTGAATGGGAGCAACAACCGTCTAATCGATAGATCAACAAATCTAACAGCCATCGCTTGGAGAAGACGCGCAGAAGATGGCCATCGAAAAAGGTGGTATTTGTACAGGAAATAGTATTTCGGGCGCATAAAAGGTGGTAAGTGGTAATCTTGCGAGTCCGCCCGATTCCACTCACTATTCGACACGTAACCACTAGAGGAGAGAGAAAAACCACTCATATCAGGCAGGTGAATCTCGTGCAAGTTTTCCACGCGAAATCGCTGAAGACTGTCGGATCTTGTGAGTGCATATCTACGATGGAGGATGATCGTGCAAGTTTGATTGATCATGAAAACAATATCAACCGTTAGATCATGGGATTGAAATCTACGGTGGAGAATGAACCCGATAAAGTTAAACCTTGGGAATTGTGCGAAAGTCACAAATTGGTGAAAAGGTGAGTTTATGTGTATTCCACTATCGGTTGATTGATCGGGTTCTTTGGGAATTAAAACGTTTTCGTGGTCTCTGCTTCAAACTTTTGGTATCCATTGAACACTGAATAAATAAACCCCAACCTCAAGCGATCGACGACAGGGACAAGCGATCTCATTGCTAACCATTGGATCGATGCTCAGATCAATGGTGAAGGACGAATCTTAAATACCGCATTGCAAAATTCAAATTGTAAGTGAATGCACTTTGGCTCAAGCGATATGCGACATGCGATTTAGGAGTGGATCTGAAAAACTATATAATACAACCTAGAACCCTTATCGGATTTGTAAGTCATATCGAATCAAAACTTTAAGAGGAAGAGGCTATGTGTGAAGGACGGTGTGAAAGCCGATAGCCGATAGCGATAAGCATTGATTGGAGATTGGAATTCAGGGGTAGCGGTGCAGTGGAAAGGCTTCGAGAGACGAACCTAAGGATATTTATAGAAGCGAGTGTATGAATTTTGAAGTCCAGCTTATGCTGCTGAAGCGGGGTTTTCCTTTGTTTTCTAGTGTATTTGCGATAAAGTGGTGTGTCTCGAGTTTTAAAGGCAAATGTGTTAAAAATTGAGTGATTCTGGTTTAAAGCCTTAAGCATTATATCGGATGCGGAAGGGGTGATATGTGGTGTGACCAAGGTAGACTGTGATGAGCAGTTGCGATAAAGGTAATCTCGGGGAATGTGTAGAGCCTGGAAACTAGGCGGAAAGGTATGGATTATGTTGTTTTATGTTTTATTTCAAATTGAGTAAGGATGATTGAAATTCCACGGCTTAGAACTACTGTATGCTACTTTGAATGCATTGAAGGCTATTGTGCATGAGTGTTAGTGTTATATGGTGTATGGTCGATGAAATATAGAAGCTAATCTCATTTCTGTTGAAGTCTTGTTATTGCTGGAAAAGAAGAGTCTGTGGGCAACAATGTAAACTTTGAAACGGGAACTGATACTGTTACCCGTTTCGTAGAGATAGCAAAAAAATGACCCGATTTTCAAAAGTGGTGATGCAGAATACACATGTTTTTTTTAGAACATGGTTTTTGGAAGTTTAATTTTTTTTCATGTTCAAGGATGAAATCAAGTTTTAGAATGGTAGTGATTTTCATGCTGATTTTAAAATGTGAGTATTCTGCATCACACCTTTTTTTAAAAGACCTATTTTTTGACTTTTAATTTTCTAGTGTGTGAAATGTGAAAA
>APFE030697831.1:89235-101089 GCA_000404065.3 Pinus taeda
ATAATAATAATAAAATGTATTATAATTTAAATGTTAATCAGTAATGAGAATACCATTGTTATTATTTGTAAACATACCATTATCTATAAGTTAAAAGGAAATTTAAAATTATTTTTATAAAACGATCCACTATTATTTAATAGGAAAATCTGCCCTCTGAAATGATTTGCTAACAACACCCAAAATGATAAGCTTCCACTTTACCAAATATATTTATGCTTTCCACCAGTAATATATAAAAACATATTCTATTAAGGTTGAAACCGCGCGCTCTGGCGTCCCCGCGACCTGCTGCTTCTGAACCCTCTGCGTGCTCGAGCCTGGCAGCTCTGCTACTGGGCAGCCTCCCGCGAGCCCACGCCTGGCAGCTCTGCTGCTGGGCTGCCTCCCCTCTGCAAGCCTTCTTGGGCCTCCTGCCCTTCCCCCTCTCAGGGCGTCCTGCCCCTTCTGACCTCTCTCTAGAGCGCCCTCTGCGCTGCAGCCCCATCCTGCCATGGATCCCCCCTTTCAGGATCATGAGGACCTGGAAAAGTCCTTTGCTTCGCTCATCCCTGAGAACGCCTCGGAGAAAATCCGCCCCACTGCTTCCAAATTTATCAAAAAACTTGATGAAATCCCGGAAGTCTCGCTCCCTCCAGCCCTCCTGAGAAGAGCTGCAGTAGCGCTAGCTGAAAGAGGCCTGGTTGGCCAGTTCACGGGCCTTTGGCCTTCTCCCCGAACTGTCCTGCGCTAGGTGGAAAGAAATTGGAATCAGATGGTCCAAGGAAAGATAGCAACCTGATCTTCCGGAACGGGCCATATTTTATGGACACCAGAGGTCTCTACCTCAACAGATGGACCCCCGACTTCGACCCTGAGATGGATGTCCCCAACGCTGTCCCGGTCTGGGTGCGCCTTCCCCACCTGCCTCTACACTGCTGGGGAGACGAATCGGTAAAAGCCATCGAGAACGCTGTGGGGAAATACATTGACAGATCAGAGCCCAAGGAGAACATGCATGCATGCGCACGGATCTGCGTAGAAGTAGATCTGGGGAAAGGGTTGCCAGAGGCTATCAAACTCAAAGTCGATCAGTGGACGCATATCCAGCAAGTGGACTACGAGCAGCTGCCATTCAAGTGCAAGGTATGTCATGAATACGGGCATTTCGCTAATAGGTGTAGCAAATCTAAATCATTAGAAATAAATAACAATGCAGAGAACCCAGAAGAAGTGTGGGAAACAGTCAAGAGGAAAAAAACAAACCCTCCTCCGGAAGCAGCCTCTAAGCCCATCTCTGATCCCCCCAATTCTCCCCCCCATCCCTCGGGAATCGATCCTTCCTTCCCTTCCTCCTCCAACCCTTTTGAATCTCTGTCAACTGAAGACCCTCCCTCCCGTCCCCCATCCCCGAAAGGCCCCATTGAAACCCCATCCTCCCCCCCCCTAAGCTCCCCCCCCCCCCCCTTAGTAGGAAGAATCCTGACCAAGAACAAGTCAAAAGAGAACATCGCCTCCACAGACCCTCCAAGAAAAGCAGGAAGAAAGTCAAACAAAGAGATAAGGGATGAGACAGCTGCAAAAGAAATGGCAACGGGGACCCAACAGCCTATGGATTCATACTTAGATAGGACAAAAGGAAGTGGAGAGAAGATGAAGGAGAAATCAGGGGCCCACTCCAAGCCAGGTAAATGATGATTCTGGTCTCTTGGAATTGTAGGGGGATGGGCTCCTCCCTCAAAGCAAATGCAGTGCGAGATCTTTTGAAATCAGAACAACCGGACTTCCTCCTACTCCAGGAGACCAAAATTACTGATCAAGAATTTAAAGACAGCATGAAAAGAAATAGAAATTACGAAGGAATAGCAATAAGCGCAGTAGGAGCTTCAGGTGGAATAGGGACAATTTGGAGCAAAAAGAAATGGCACCTCAAGGACTTCAGGCAGAATAGATGGTGGACCAGATCAGATTTCCAAAACGCAACCCAGACAGAAGAATACTCAATCTACAATGTCTACGCCCCTCCTCATTTCAGAGAGAAAGCCTCTTGCTGGGAGTCAATCTCCTCTGATCTAGTGTCTGCTCAAGGAAAAAACATCTTCCTGGGAGGAGATCTGAACTTAATCAGGAATGCAGAAGAGAAGATGGGGGGGAACTTTTATGCAGATCCCTCAAGAGATGCTCTGGAGGAAATTATCCAAACCCACAATCTAGTTGACACCCCTCCCCAAAATGGTCGATACACTTGGTCAAATAAGAGAATAGGGAAAAACAATATTAAAGAAAGGCTGGATCGTATCCTGGCACAAGAGAAAATATTGGCAAACTTCCAAAGGATCCAAAGTACAATCATCCAAGGCTACATTTCAGACCACAAACCAGTATCGCTGCGCTTGGACAAAGGGAATTACTCGGGGCCGATTCCCTTCAAGTATAATAAAGAATGGGACAGTAGCGAAGGCTTCAGAGAGCTAATTAAAGACCACTGGGCAATGGACATTACGGGCTCCCCTCATTTCATTTGGGAGACAAAAATCAAATGCCTTAGAACAGCCATCAAGCATTGGGCAAGGCAATTTGCAGTAGATCAAGGCAGAAAGAAAACTGATATCCAAACGAAGCTTGCTCAGTGGAATCAAGAAAAATAACGCACCCAAGACACTGAAGAAGACCAAAGGAAGGAAAACGATCTGCTCAAGGAACTGTATAAACAGAATCGAATGGAAGAGGAAGAGCAAAGGAAGAAGTCGAGATGCCTATGGCTCAACTCTGGAGATAAGAACACCTCTTTCTTTCATAATAATCTCAAGCTAAGGCGAGCTGGGAATAACATTGAAAGGATTAAAGTGGAGGAAAAGGTCCTATCTGATCAAGAGGAGATCAAGGAAGCAACTTCCAGGCATTTTCAAACCCTCCTCACTGTTGATCCTAATTATCTTGAAAACCCAGATTTCCTCAACATCGTGGGAAACTAGATTTCAGAAGCTCAGAGTGCAGAATTGGACAAGGATATCACAACAGAGGAAATCGAATGGTCAATTCTCAGCATGCCATCAGACAAAGCGCCTGGCCCTGATGGCTTTACAGTGGCCTTCTACAAAACTCACTGGGAAATCATCAAGAATGATTATATCAGAATGGCAAAAAATTTCTTCACCAAATGTAAAATGGGCAGCAGCATTAAATCCTCCCACCTGGCCCTCATCCCTAAAGACCCTAACCCTCAATCATTTGACAGATTCCGCCCTATATCCTTGTGCAACGTCTACTACAAAATCATCACTAAGATCTTAGCAAATAGGCTCAAAACCATTCTCCCTTCCATCATCTTGGAGAATCAAGGAGGCTTTGTCCCCAGAAGACATATAACAGATAACGTTATTCTCATCCAGGAGGCTATCCACAGCAATATATCTAGAAATGAAAAGGGCATGATCATCAAGCTCGACATGGCGAACGCCTTTGACGGGTTAACCACTCATTCCTGCAGGCTGTTATGAAGAAGTTTGGTATTTCAGAGTACTTCACCAGCAGGGTTATGGAATGCATCTCCTCCAATTGGACAGCCCCCCTCATCAACGGGAGGCCCTGCTCAGGCTTCAAGAGTTCCAGAGGCTTGAGGCAAGGATGCCCGCTCTCTCCTTTCCTCTATATTATTATGGCTGAGACTTTAAGCTTTCATCTTGAGAACAAGAGAAGGTTAAAGGAAATAACAGGGATAGACATTGTTCGAGGAGCCAAAGGGATCAACCACTCCCTTTTTGCGGATGACACCCTGTTAATAGGGGGCGCCTCAAGTCTGATGGCCAGAAGGTTTAAGGAAACATTGGATCTTTTCCTCCAAGCTTCTGGAGGCAAACTAAGTAACAACAAGTGCATGATTTACACTTGGAACATCCCAAGACACATAACTCAGAGAATATCTCTAATCATGGAGATCCCTGCTCAAGGGAATTGGTCCTACTTCAAGTATTTGGGGCTGCCTCTAGCCAAGGACACTATCAAATCTGAGATATGGGTCAAGTTAATTGAAAAGCTGAGAGGGAAACTTCAAAGCTGGGGCATGTATTGGCTCAATTTAGCTGGCAGAACGACCCTCATTAAGGCTGTTCTCTCAGCCCTCCCAATTTATCAATTTGCCATCACTCTTGCGCCAGCAAACATTCACAAGCATATGGAGCTGATAATCCGTAGCTTCTTGTGGCAAGGAGGAAAGCAGGACACAAAAAAATTCAGCCTCGTTAAATGGAGCAAGGTCATTCTGCCAATAGAAAAAGGAGGGCTCGGAATTAGAGTCCCAAGGCTTGCAAACATAGCTATGGGTTTCAAACTAATCTGGAGGATTCTTATTGAAAAGGGATCATGGTGGACAGATATCATCAAGAAAAAATACCTGAACGGGGCCAATAGCAATATCCTCTCGGAAACTATCATTGACAGACATTGCACCCCTGTTTGGAAGCTTATCAAAAAATCCCTCCCCCAATTCAAACCTCATATCTCAAAGGCCCCGGGTAATGGGAGTGGAATTAGTGTTTGGGATGACAGAATTATGGGCACGGAGGCAAGAGGAGATCTTCCCAAGTACAGGCCTCTACAACAATGGATGAAGCAGGAAAACCTAAAAACTCTCTACGACATCTCTCAGTGGGAACAAAATAGGTGGAAAGGTTGGAAATCTCTCGCCCTCCCCAATGACCTCACGAACATTTGGGTGGACTTCAAAGCCTCCCTCATTGGCTCAGCCCCCACAAATAGAACTTCTGAAGACAAGTTCATCTGGGACCCGAATGGGGGTTGCTATACGGTGAAAGAGGGATACAAAACCCTCCAGAATACTCCTCCAATAAACAACTGGTCCCTCCACAAAGTTGCTTGGAAAATAGAAAGTCTGCCCAAGGTTAAAATGTTCAACTGGACCCTCCTTCATGGCAAAATCCTTACTGCGGAAAACCTCAGAAAGAAGGGCATCCAAGGCCCCTCAATCTGTTGTCTGTGCAGGAAGGCAGAGGAAAGTTGCAGTCATCTATTCATAGATTGCCCCTTTGCAAGAACATGTTGGAACCTCATAGCCTGCCCTTTACCCATTGGGGTCCTCCCCAACCAGATCGCCACTCTTCAAAAAAGCTGGGGGAATTGTTTTCCCCAAACCAATAAAAGAAAGAATCAGGGCTCAAGAATTTGGAACAGTATACCCTCAAACCTGTGCTGGCAGATTTGGATCGCCAGAAACAAGTGCATCTTTAATAATAAGAATCCTTGCATAGCCAGAACAATTGCCAGAACAGTAGCGCTCATATCCAAGACCATAGAAACCAATGGCTTCAGCCAGATGGATCCGGAGCAGACAGAGGCAAAGGTACAAGAATGGGTGAACAAATTCAACATAGAAGAAAGAATAAAAAAGAAGTCAAACATAGATCAGGGAAATCAGGAATGGAAGCTGAGAGGAACCAAAAAGGAAGTTGAAAACTGGATTCAAAAGCAGAGGAGGCCAACCCTGTACTTTGACGGGGCTTCTAAAAACAACCCAGGTCAAGCTGGGGCTGGTGGAATCATCAAAGACCCCCAAGGGAAAACTATTGTAAAATATGAATGGGGTCTCGGAACCATGTCCAACAATAAAGCTGAAGCCTAAAGCCTCCTCTTGGGAACCTCCATAGCCCGGAAACTAGGACTCCAAAACATTCTCATATTGGGGGATTCGGCAATCATAATAGCATCCATGTCCTCAGGGAAAGAATTCAGGCAAACTGCCCTCAACAGAATTAGAGGCAGGATAATTGAGAATACAAGGAACATTAGAGAAGTCTCCTTTAAGCATATTCTTAGAGGAAACAACTCTGAGGCGGACAAACAGGCCAACAATGCCACTGATAGGCAAACTGGACAGGTTAAAGAGAATGATCAGGTGTATGAAGAAGCCATCCCTTAAACAGGCTCACCCTCCCAGAAATGTTAGTCACCTCAGGCACGTTCACCAGTGGAACTGCTCTTCCCCCAGATCGACTCACTCCACCCCTCTTCGTACCAAAAGATCAGACAGGCAGATAATGATTAAAATCAGCTCTCAGGATTTGGAAAGGACCAACGTGTTTAGTCTCAACAACACTCATCTTCAGAGTAGCGCAGCCAATGTCAGATGGCACAACCGCGTCTTTCACCTCAGCAAACCTTCAGACAGCAGAGCCATCACTCTGAAGGATCTTCCCGCTCCCAAGAATAGATCTCCGCAGAGCTAGGCAAAACATCGAGGAAGCTCCTCTGTTTCTATTAATAGCTACTCGAGTGATGGCCTCCTCACAGTTCAGTTCAAAGCGAGATCCTTTCACAGTGACTCCCCCAAGCGCGGTTCCCTCACGATCATGGCCCTGCGTGCTTCACCTCTGCGGGTCTCATCTCTTCGTATTTCACCTCTGGTAAATGATGGTTGCAGCGTGACTCTTTTTTTCTCTAATATTTTGTGTTTCTCTTCCTGCATATATCTAGTCTCCTCAGCTCAGAGTCTCACCCTCATTCCTCAGCATCCCCCATTCCCTCCTCTTCAGCTCCCCTCTTGTCCATTTTTTCTTCCCATCGCCCCTCCTTTTCTCCACTCCCCTCTCTGCTCAGCTTCGCGGTGTCCCTTTCTCATCATGGCTGAACAGCCTGGACAGCAAAACCCGCAGGAGCCCAACATCAACATTGACAGGCTCTTCAGTAAGGATTGCACTATGTGCAAAACGCATACCTTTATGATCAACAGGATCAGGAGCCAGCTCAAGGAACTGAAAGAAGACTATGATTCAGACAACAGGTCCAAGCGAAAGAAACTCGAGAAACAGAAGGTGGAAATTGAAAATTTGAAGGGTAGATGCAGCCACTTGGAGGAAGCTATTGAGCAGATCAGAGCCCTTACCCAAAGCCATCATGCTGAGGCATCCACGAAAGTAAGTGGCGCTCGAAAAGAGCCTCTCCCCGATGACTCGGTCACCCAAAAAACTCCTTATGGTCTGTAAATTCTGTTTGCTATGTGGTGTGTTCGTCAGGCAATATAGCCGTTGTATTTTCATTTTCAGTTACAAAGGCAGAAGAGAGGAAAATGGGTCTGCGTACCCGATTTTGATCCTCCCGGACAGCTATGTAATAGATCTTTGGCTTTGATTTTATAATACAACAGTAACCGACTTTGTTAAAAAAAAAGAACATATTCTACTAAATGATCCACTATTATTTAAGGGAAAAATGTGCCCTCTAAAATGATAAGCTTCCACTTTACCCAATATATTTATGTCTTCCACCACTAGCATGTAAAAATATAAACATACAATACATTTGGGTATTCTGCCACTAAGTCCTTTTTCTCTTTTAATCATAGTAACCCTTTTAATTAGTTAATAAAATGAAAAATATTTGTTTGATTTTGGCAGACAAACAGCATGGTCAACGTAATCTATGATATCCGACCAGCGACCGAGATAATAAATTTTAAAAAACCCATAAGAGTGTTATTGGCACTGCATAATAGATAATAAATTTTAAAAGCCCATAAGACGGTTATTGGTACAACATAATGGTTTTAGGAAAAAGGAAGATAGGACTGCATACATTTTTTATTCTGAAAACCAAAGTAAATTTACATCAATATTCGGTATAATGACTGCAATGGATTAAAGCTCTGCGATTGTCTTCGTTCGTAAACCTCTTAGAAAGCTTAGAGTGTTAAATTATAGTCCGGACACCTATTTATCGATATAGCTGAAAGAAGTCCCAAACAAGGGTAGGATCATAGTTGCACATTGCATAGGAAAGCCATATTGCCAGGGTATTTCTCTTGCGTGGCCGCTGAAGCTTAGGGCCACCCCCGGGCTGCCTCGCCCTGCCTGATCGGCAGCGGGTCGATTCCGGGAATCGACCCACTGTCAGTCGGGCGGGGGGCGGCCCGGGGTTGGCGCTGCGCCCGACAGGGCCACCCCCGGGCCGCCCCACCTCGCCCGTCGGTCTGGCGGGGCGGGGGCGGCCGGGACGCACTATGCCGCGCGCAGAGCCACCCCGAGCCGCGGGAAATTGGTAGTTGTGATTGCACCATTCCCATTCTTGGGAATTTCACTTCTTCCACTCTCAAGAAGGGCACCCTTAAATGTTCACTCTGCGCGCAGCAGGCCACGCCTGCCCGCCCGCCCCGCCCAACCGGGAGGCGGGGTCATTCCAGAATCGTACCCGCCGCCGGTCGGGCGGGGCGGGGCGGCCCGGGGGTGGCCCTGCGCAACTTAAATCACTATACTTATAAAGACCGAACCTCCTCACTTCATCAAATTTATCTATTAACTATAACGTCAACAATACAACTACATGGAATAAATTGCCTTTTAAAATATAAAATATATCACCAAATGGGCAGTAAAATATATCACCATATGGGCAGTTTAAGGGTGCCCTTCTTGGAGAGTGGAAGAGTGAAATTCCCAACAATGGGAACGTGAGTAAATCAATAACATTAAAACTCTACGTACTTCATATTTTTGTTTATTTTCAACGATCATTTTTATTAATCACTAACTTTACAATCCATACTAGAATGAGAATCACCGCGTGGGCCTGTTCAACCACTTCTAAAAGGGCGAGCCCGGGAAGAACTATAGGTCTGTTTGCGTGCTAAATACTCCACCCAAAACTTTAAAACTCCGTGTACTTTTTGTTTATTTTCAACGATCGACTTTGTTAATCTCGAACTTTACAATCCATAATCTCTTTATTTTAAATACAAAATAGTTTTGAAGTGAAGTAGGATGTGAGTTTTTTTCTTTAAAAAAAAATTGATTGTAATGTTTCTCTTAGATATGATGTTACAGTATACCCAGTTATTGATATATTAGGCCAAGTGAAAAATCATAAGCTTACCTTGCTCTTTAACCACCGACAAATTATTTTAAATAATTAGATGTGGTCGAACAACCGACAATTTTTTTTTTTTTGTAATTTTTCCTGAAAAAGTTGCTGTGAAGTGCCAGGCCATTAGAAATCTGAGTGCGACTCGATTATTCAAAATGGGATTAAGAGACTGTAAATGGGTCCCTGCAGGTATAATATTGAAACGTGTAAATCATGATTGCATGGGAATCTGACGTTATTTACTCTCACAAAGATGTTTTGAGGTCCGACGAAACTTCCATGACAGCATGCACAGCTTTATCGCTACTCCATCATTTCGTCAGTGTCATGTCAATTTGTACACAGAAGTGAAATTAATATTTTTTTAAATCTGAAAGTAAGAGAGAAAGAAGTTTCTTTCCAGCTGGCGACATTGATGACGGTAACACTTTCCATTTCAATCTCCAAGACTAAACCCACTTATTTATTTCACTATTACAGAGTCGTTCTCAAGAGTCGATAGCAGCTCTGAAATTTCACATTATTTATTAGCTGTATATGTGTCTACTCATCCCCAAGGTGGGCTACAGAGCCGGCATTAACCATCATGATTCCACTTTACGTGAAACCTCAATAATTTTGAGTTGCAGAGCTTTTACCAACATGTTTGATCGAAACGTGTGTAACGTTTAAGCTTGGTTTTTCAACGCAGTTGTTTTTAATGCGACTTTTTGAAAGCTTTTCTGGTGGCTTTTTCTGGTCAAAATCCGGCAGTAAATTATTGGAATCGTAATTTTGTAGCTAGTTTTTGCATAATCAAAGCATCCTAGAGTTTTTGAGGGTGCTGAATCCAAATATGCAGTTAAAAAACCATTTTAACTGCAACAAATCAAGATTTAACCTCAATTTCTTCCGCCGGATGTCACCGAAATCTCCAAAAAATCGCATTATAGACAACTCCTTTTTCAACCTTTTCTGCTACCAACTGTTTGGCTTTCTCCACCATCTCCGACGCCGTTAAGGTATGCAGAGCAATCCGAGCAAACGCAGAGTTTGTAGACATGAATGGTACTTGATTTCAATCTACTGCTTTTAATGGTTGAGGTGTGCCATTGGACTAAGGTGTAAAGGATGCTTAGATTCCACGCCAGGTGTGGAATAAAAAGGACGCATCTAGGTGCTGGCCGGTTTTGTAAACATTCCAATAAGTCATATCTATCCGAAAACAAAATGTCATATCTATTCAACTACTTCCATGCGATCAATAAGGCTTATTTACATGGCGTGCGCGCAGGGCCACCCTGGGCCGCCCTGCCGAGACGGGTCGATTCCCGGAATCGCCTGGGCCGCCCCGGGTCGATTCCCGGAATCGCCTGGACCGCCCAGCCCCGCTCGACCGGAGGTGGATCGATTCCTGGAATCGACCCGCCGCCAGTCAGGAGCGGGGCGGCGCGGGGTGGCCCTAACCTTCAGCTGCCACGCAAGAGAAATAGCCTGGCAATATGGCTTTCCTATTCAGTCTGCAACTATGATACTACCCTTGGTTGGGACTTCTTTCAGCTATATCGATAAATAGGTGTCCGGACTATAATTTAACACTCTAAGCTTTCTAAAAGGTTTACGAACGAAGACAATCGCAGAGCTTTAATCCATCGCAGTCATTATACCGAATATTGATGTAAATTTGCTTTGGTTTTCAGAATAAAAAATGTATGCAGTCCTATCTTTCTTTTTCCTAAAACCCTTATGCTGTACCAATAACCGTCTTATGGGCTTTTAAAATTTATTATCTATTATGCAGTACCAATAACACTCTTATGGGTTTTTTAAAATTTATTATCTCGGTCGCTGGCCGGATATCACAGATTACGTTGACCATGCTGTTTGTCTGCCAAAATCAAACAAATATTTTTCATTTTATTAATTAATTAAAAGGGTTACTATAATTAAAAGAGAAAAAGGACTTAGTGGCAGAATACCCAAATGTATTGTATGTTTATATTTTTACATGCTAGTGGTGGAAGACATAAATATATTGGGTAAAGTGGAAGCTTATCATTTTAGAGAGCACATTTTTCCCTTAAATAATAGTGGATCATTTAATAGAATATGTTTTTATATATTACTGGTGGAAAGCATAAATATATTTGGTAAAGTGGAAGCTTATCATTTTGGGTGTTGTTAGCCAATCATTTCAGAGGGCAGATTTTCCTATTAAATAATAGTGGATTGTTTTATAAAATAATTTTAAATTTCCTTTTAACTTATAGATAATGGTATGTTTACAAATAATAACAATGGTATGGTATTCTCATTACTGATTAACATTTAAATTATAATACATTTTATTATTATTAATTTTGTTTTTTATGAAAAAAAATTGATTTTAAAAAATTAGGAAATAGTAGGTATGTTTGAATATATACGATTTTTTTAAATAGTGTTTTATAATCAATTTTATTCTTTATAAAATTTATTTTCTAAGATATATATGATAAGTGAATAAAGAAATATAAAACCATTCATGGGAAGGGAAATATTAAAAGAACCCTTCACACAAAATTTACTTCACATGCAAGAGTGCCCATTAAATTTATAGGGTGCTAGTGATGAACTCAATTTTGTAGTTTTTAAATTTTGTTACATTATGTTTATTTTAATTTTAAAAGAGTTTTTAAAATTTTGATTTAATTATTAATAATTATTAAATAAAAATAAAGATTTAAATTTTATAAAATATTTTTAATAGTAATTGAAATTTATTTTGATGATGATAATGGTGGTGGTTAAATTCCACAAAGACTAATATGGCCTATCTCATCACTAAAATGAATTTCAGTGATTGATTTCATAAAAAAATTCAGTTTATGTTTTTCAATGAATTGTAGAATAAAATAATAAAGGTAAATAAATCTAACAAACTTTTGGAGGGAAATATTTTCGCGAAAATTTTTGGAGGGAAATATTTTCGCGAAAATTTTTGGAGGGAATAATTTTGGAGGGAATATTTCATTCTTTAAGCTAT
>APFE030697831.1:101414-160371 GCA_000404065.3 Pinus taeda
AGTGATATACTTTGTTCATAATGTCATGGTTTTTTAATTTTATAGTTGAAAAAAATTCAATTTCTTTTGTATCTAGCATGGTGTGGTTGAAAACATGTTAAATTTATACTTAGAAAAGAAAAATGATATTCTACCAGAAACATTAATGTGTTTTTTCCTTAAAAATTAACTTTGTTTGAGACATAAAAAATTGGTTTTATTAGCATTTTTTAAAAAGTTTGAAAATTGACCCTAAAAAAAAACGTTATTCCAGTAGCATCACTTTCGTTTTGAAGCTATATTTTGCACGAAAATTTCGTAGTAAATTTCGTAGTCACCGCCATTTTTAAAACACGTTCAAAATTGGCACCTAAAAAAAAACATCGTTCCAGTATACACATTTTTCGTTGTTAGCACTGTTTTTGATGTTTTTTTGGGGTTTTTGGGCCAGAGTTCCCGTTTTGAGTTTATAGTTCCCGTTTCAAAGTTTACATTGTTGGGCTACAAACCTGTCAAGCTAGACATTCTTTTAATGCAGTAATATTGAGGTGATTGTGTAGAAATTGAGGCACAAGACATTGTGAAGTGAGAACATGAGCAGACATCAGTGCAAATTAATTCATGTTGAATAGTTGGAAAATTAATTTTCTAGAACTATTATTGTTTCTACAAGTGCATTTTTGGTCATTTATTGATTTGATTCTTTGAATAATGGAGAAAATTCATGGATTATTAGAGTTATTAAACACTCTAATCTTATCTACTCGTGAAAGCACAAATAAAGTCAGCAAGGACACTCTCTTTGACATCCAAACCTGTCTGTAGTATACACAAGAAAAGATAGAATTTTTGGAGCTTGAATCTCAGCTACAGCAAGAAGAATTAAAACGGAGGAGTCATCATTCTGAACATGTTTCTGTTCAGAACAATGAAACAAACTCCCATAAGAAGCAAGTCAATATTGTTGAAGTTGATTCAAATCCAGTGCCCAATAAAGTAGCAAAATTACATGCAGAAGTAGAATTCAGTCTGCATATCCCAAGCCAATTATCAAACCTTGGGAAGAGCTTGTCCATAACAAGCACATAACTAGTCTTGGATATGAAAAGGACTTGTCCTTTCATATTCCGGATTACTCAATGCCCATATAGTTTCAAAGTGTTGGATTCCTTCATGACAGTTCATCTTCAGCTGTTCTAGATTCTGCCCCGCTTCAACAACAATAGATTGTGAAATGCCAACACTGTGAGCGAGCTGGCCATCTGAAAGATCATTGTTTTGATCTTCATCCATGTAAGCACTGTCATAAAACCAGTCATTCTTCAAACAAATGCTTCAGAAACAAACCTCTTGCAAGAACAAAGATTCATCTTGGATGGATTGCTTCTTGGCAATGGGCATCAATAGCCAAGAAGGTATTCCAGTCACCTGTCAGAACTTGTTCTAGAGTATTGAACAGTCTTGCAGTTGAGTTTTCTCCATCATCTCACCTTGCATCTGACAGGGGGGAAATGATGGTCATCTAGAAGCTTCAAAGTCACATCAAGTGAGCCTGAGCCACAACCTGCCATACCAGTTTCAGAGTTGTAGCCAGAGACAAATATGCCCCTAAGCATGCCTTCAGTTGGTAATGCCTCTTCAAATAATTTGGGACACTTCCTCTAGCAGAAGACTTCAGCTTCTTGCCAGTTTCAGAAGAGTTCCAAGAATAGAATTGGGGACACTTCCTCTAGCAGAAGAATTCATCTTCACGCCAGTTTTGGAAGAGTTCTAGGAATTGCATTAAGCATTCCAGAGTTGGTGGTAATCCTAAAACCATCACAGGTTGATACCTCCCTTTTCAGGTTGAGATTCTCCCTTTTATGCGCGGTGAGACCTCCCTTTCATGGTTGAAGGTTTCCCTCGTCAAAACATCAGGAGCACTTCCTCTAACAGAAGACTTGAGCTTCATGCCAGACTTGGAAGAGTTCTGGGAACTGCACTAAGCATTCTCGTGTTGGTGGTCATCCTTAAACCACCACCCTTTATACCAACATTTCAAAGAGCACATTTAGCCTAGTGCTACCATGCATTTTTGCACGTTTTGTACTACAACTCTCTTCTTGGACTCATACATAACCCTTTGGATTAAGGGGGGGAATGTTGGACACCTAATCCTCTATGGGTTAGTGTGGAAGCCGAATAGACTAAGGAAGTCCAAGAGACCTTGGGATGTGGAACCCAATGGTCACACAATGTACTATAAATTTATATCATTTGCTAATAATAAATGTACTCTCATGTTTATCTTTCCTATTCTATCACTGCCATGTGTGTGTTTAACAAAAATTTCACAGAGCCTAGGAGCAGTTCTAGCAGGAAATAGAAAATATAGAAAGTGGTTTCGATGAAGTAGATCATATTTTCGTTGAGAAGATTCCTTGCTTAGACATAGAAGGGCTTTGCAGTAGTAGAATAAACATCAGGTCGAAGAGAAAAAGAACACACGAATAGGGAAATTTATTTGAGTTTTAGAGATCCGATTTTTTCCAGTTGTAGATTGGCAGTAGTTGTGAGCAGATTTTCTCACTCCAGAAGGGAGTGCGAGTAGAAGAATCAATAGCCAAGCAGAGGGAAAGAGGGAGATTTTCAACCAAATTTAGAGATGGTCAAAACTAGGCTTAGAGGTCAAGATATGTTGGAGGGAGCCTCCAAGTTTTTCATCTAGAAGGAAAGGGTGACCTTCTTATCGGATGAACATGGCCTGAAAGCCTATGTGAACAATGTGGTGGTAGTACTCTAAGATGTCGATCAGCTCAAGGAGTACAGGAAAGAGATGGTGAAGGTGAAGAGATTGATCTTGGATGGAGTCTAGGACCATGTAGTCTCAAATGTGGAAGAAAAAGGAACGACCAAGGAAATGTGGGATGCTCTCATCCAAATGTATCAGAACACTTACAAGCAACAGAAGATGTTCCTGCAAGAGAAGCGAAGGAGCATCGAGATGATGAAGGGAGAATGCATAAACTCCTTCCTCACCAAAATTTAAGAGGATTATGATCAACTGCAACCGTTGGGGAGGCACCTCAATCAAAAAATCTTATACGATTGGCACTGAACAATGTCTTAGAGGAGTGGTAGGTGTTTGTCCAAAGTATCTTGGGCAGAAAAACATTGCTTAGATGGGACACGATGTTGTCTAACTTACAACAAGAGGAGTTGAGGTGTGCTTTATTGGAGAGTACCATCAACAGAAGCAGCAAAAAGGGTGTGAAGGGTGAAGAGGATAATGTGGCCCTAGCATCTAAAGGTCCCAACCAAGGATAGGGGAAGAATAAGATGAAAAAGGACCTATCTAAGTTCAAGTGCTTCAGGTGTAGTGAGATCAACCACTACAATACCCAGTTTCCTCTCAGGAAGAAGGAAAAGCAAGAGAATCAAGACCAAGCGGCAATGTCCACAATGATAGAGAAGTTTTCCAAATATTTCACTATGTTTGCAGCTATACCTCTAGGAGCAAGGTGGGACAATATGGAGCTATAGTCCTAGAGTTACAAAGGATGAGAAGGATCATTGAGGTGACCTCCTCATGGATCATTACCTTGCTATGAGGGCCCATAACATTCAATAGAAAGAAGGATCAGTGTCAGTGACGGAGTCAGATTCTTGAGTGGTAGTTGCAGATTAGTAGCAGTCACGTGCTGAGGGTTGTAGTGTAATGTTGGCAGCAATGCATAGTGGTATAGTGTAGAGTCAGCAACAACATAGGTTCTTCGGTAGATAGTGCAGTAGCTAGTAGTAGTCATAACTCAAGAGACAACTGCAACAGACAAAACTAATTCAATATTTAGGATGTTTCTCAGTTACAATGTTTGCAATTGCAATAACAAAAGATGAGAGGGAGTTGCAGTGAAGATGCAGAGTTGGCAATAGTATAGCAGTGTCAACAACAACATAAATGCAACATCAAAGTTGTGCAGTATTTGGTGGGAAGTGGCAGGAAGTGACAGTGACCAAACATCAATGGCATCACAAAGAGTGATACAGATACAAAGTGTTGTAGCAGCAGTGCAACACTAGAACACTTTCTGTGCTAATAGGGAGTGTTATTTTTTGTAGCATCAGAGGTGTTCTATTATCGAAATTTTGTGGAGAGCCTAAAACACATGAGTTCTCCATAACCCATAAATGATTACTGGAAATTCCACCTAGAAGTGCCTCAAATAGATTATCAACCTATTTTTAAATATTTTCTAAGTTTAAACTTAGGAAAAGTGGTTAATTAATCAATATTAATTGGATAAGGTGTGAATCATATAGAAACTCACACGAATCAACTTTGATATGATGTTATCCATGGATTAAGTTTTTATCTTGGTCGTTGGAGGTCCAACAAAAGATTATAAGAATAATTCGATGGGTAGATGGAGAACACACACATTTGAGATCGATTTCCTTGGAGAGTTCAATTTTCCTAGTCAGCAATAGGGAGGACCACTTGATTTGTAGAAGTTACAAGATGAAGTGTTTGAGGGACTGCGTAGAGGTGATGCAGGGTCTGTTCATAACATAGTGGACAAATTACTTTTCAGAGGTAGCCAAGTGCTGATATTGCTCAGAGTAAGGGTAATTTCCCTTAGACAACTTTTTCCAGTATTTTCTCTATGGGATTGCCATTTTTCGACATTCATATTGTACTTAGATAATTTCACTGAAACCATGAGTTGTTGCACCGGGTTTCCCAGGTTGGGTTTTTCCGGGGACTTTTGTCCAAAAATAAGTGTGTCAAATTTTTGTGTGTGTGCCAGTGTTTCTTAATTTCTAGTGCTTTTATTTTCCACAGTATATTTGTGAAAATTGTAATGTGTTTATTTTGATGTTGTCGTAGCAATAAACTACTAATTTAATTAACAATTAGAAGAAATAATACAAGTTGTTGCAACAGAATTTCAGTGGTGAAATTTTCACACCGCCCACTAGATGGTGGGTGAATTTCACCTATAAAATCCAAACCCCACTACTTGAATGGTTCCTCCACAAATACTGGAATTAAAGGTAGAGGTGCTAGTTTTTTCTTTTCAGCAAATATTTGGCATTCCTTACAAGATCTCACAAATTTATATACATTAGAAAACGTATTTGGCCAGTAGAAACCATATTTCATAATTTTGTGAGTTGCCACTTTCGAACTATGGTGTCACCGATAAGCGCATCCATGAAATCCATTTATGATTTTTGGGATTTCCTCCTCTATCAAGAACAACAACAACACCCCAACAAGGTCCATCCAATATAATTGACCATTAGATATGACAAATTTTTTAGCTTGAAAACTTAAGGCTTTATACTTAGCTCTGTCAAAACCTGGTGGACATTCAAGAAACAACAAGTAATGAACAACATGTTTGTACCATTCTGAGCATAAATATTTAAATGAAATCTTGCTATTCTCCTCTTTTGACTTACATTTCTCAACTTCTGCATTTTTCTTATAATATCACCCAACAAGTTAATACCCAATGCTTGAAAATTTTCCTTTGATAAAATTTTGGCTAATCCTTGTCCTTTAATTATTTTGTTGGCTTCATGTCCATGTCATACTCTGGTATATTTGCAATCAATTTCCCTCTTTTACCTTCACTATCTCCCCACGTCAAAGCATCCTTGACTGCTACATTGGGAACATAAGCTGTAATTCTTGATTGTAATACATATGTTCTGAAAGCCTTCAGTTCTTTGACAAGAGAATAGGCTTTTTTCTCCAAAATATTATACTTCAGTTCAATGTCCCTCAAAACTTGATTGAAAAAAAGAAACAAACTACTCTTTTTCATCATTATTTTTCTATAACAATACAAATGCAATGGTGGTGGGTGATGCAAAATAAAATATCAAGAAAGGCTTCTCATAATTTAGATTGACTAGCACAGGAGCTTGCCCAAAATCCCTTTTGATTCTTGAAAAATAATCTCTAGATTCGAGAGTCAACTTGACCTCTTTATCTTTTCTTAGCAGATCAATAATCTCTTTCACAATCTTTGCATAATTATGAACAAACCTTCTCAAGAAATTAATTATTTCAAGAAAAATATGAATCTCATTTTTATTCCTTAGTAAAGAGATATTATTAATAACGTCCACTCTCTTAGGGTCAATTTTTACTCCTTACTTTGAAACTATATGTCCTAACAATTTGCCTTCCCGAGAGAAAACTATGATTTCTTTAGATTTAAAGATAGTACAAACTACTTACACTTTTCAAATGTTTGCTGCAAATTATCCAAATTTTCATCATCAAAGTTTGAAAAAACAGTTATATAATCAAGGTAAATCACTACAAACTTGTCTTTTTCTCCAACAAAGACTATGTCCATTGCCTTTTGAAATGTGGAACCTGCATTCATGAGTCAAAATGGCATCTTAACATACATGAATGTACCCCAAGGTGTTTTAAAAGCGATCTTCTTCTCGTCATCTAGATGGACTGCAATCTGGTAATAACTAGAAAACCCATCTATCATTAACAATCTTGAGGACCCTACAACTTTCTACAAGATATAACCCATCTTAGGCAAGGGATATTCATCTTTTAGGGATGCTTTCTTTAGGTTCCTAAATTATACACACAAACTTATCTCACCGTTCTTTTTCCTTACTGGGACAATATTTGCAACCTTGTTCGAGTATCTTAAAGGGACAATAATATTTTCTTGCAACAATTCCTTAACTTGTTTTTCTATCAGAGGGAGTAATAGAGGATTTATGTGTCTAAGTTTCCGTTTATAAGGATTCACTTCTCGTTTCAATGGAATTTTATGCTAAATGATATCAATATTATAAGTTTTCAACTCTTCATATGACCAAGAAAAAATATCATAATACTTTTTAAATAAATCTACATACCTCTATTTATAGTATTTGGGATTCCCCTTACCCATCTTTATCACTCTGGGTTGTTCCTTTGCACCAATGTTATAATATTCAACATCTTCCTCTCGAATTTGTTTTCTTATCTTGATTGATACATTATTAGCATCAAACAACCTTTCTAATTTTACAAGTCCTCTTGGAATCACATTAATGTTCAGTTGCACAATTTTCTGATCTGCCATAGAATCTTGCCAAGGCACGTCTTGTTCAGCTTCCTCCTATTGATTTTCACCTTCCTCTGGTTGATCAATTTTTGAAGAAGAGAATTATCCAATTAACTCCATAAAATTCTTGATTTTCTCCTGATATTTGAAAATTTTCCAATACCTCACATTATCAAGTATTGAAGGTCTATACTTGAATTAAACTTCATTTCTCAAGAGAGTATTTTGTGGAGGTATAAATGTAATAGCTTCCATTTCCAAAGAGTCTTCCAATCCATTCTTTTCTCTAGATAAGAACTGTATGTTGAAGGATGAGAATAAATTATCAATCAAATCCCAAAACTCATTTGTATAAGACCTTAACCTTAGATGTTTGGTCTGACATTGGCCCTTTATTTGTTTAACAACCAACTCAGAATCCCCAAACATTGTCAGACATTCTATTTTCAAGTTCTTTGAAACCCATAATCCCAAAACTAATACTTCGTACTCCGTGATATTTTTTGTCATGTCAAACTCCAATTTGTAAGAAATAGGAATTATCTCACCCTTAAGAGACACTAATAAAACTCCTACACCATTACCTTCCCTAGAGTATGCTCCATCAAAGTATAATTTCCAAAAGGGGTTATGCATTGCTTCTGGTTTCTATAGAACTGCTAGAATCGCAAACTGAGTATCTTCACTTATTTCATCGTCTACTTCTAACAAATACTAAGAAAAATCCTTTTCCTAACCATACATTGGGGAGTTATTTGGGTTACCTTCTTTGGTAATGGTTTTAGTAAAGCTTGGTTATTTTTACAACCTTCATTCTTCTCCACCAAATACTGGGATCATTGCATATGTAAGGCCCAGTTTGATGGATCCTCCAAGTTTCATCCCCCAAGATGTTGAAAGAAGCATACCAAACCATGTTGGGATATCAATAACGACAATGTCCATCACTATAATTTTGATAGGAATCTGTGCCAAAGTGACCACCAAATATTTAATCACACCAAGACATTTTACTCTTTTTGAATCAAAAGAGTACAAATACTTATATGGTTTAGTGATTTGTAAGCCAAGCTACTCCATGACGATTAGAGGCATGAGATTGTGAGAAGCCCCTTGTTTCCAACATACAATTATGTAACATGAAATCATGAATTAACAACTTGATGTAGAAAGGAGGAGTAGTAGGGTCCTTCTCCTCGACATGTAGCCCAAACATCAAAACTGGTCTTTCTTCTTGCAAATTCACATTGCCTTGAGTGGAAGTTACTTGCGTTAAATTCATGAAATTAGCAATCTATTTTTGTAGGCAGGTTATTTTACTAACTTTTCCAATGGAGCAAAGATCTTCATTTTTTCTAATTCCTTTTCAATGTTGAAAGTAGGTGTGCCTTTCTCGACCTTTATTTGCTCATCTATCTCCTCATTCTCCCGAGTTTCTTGCTTTGATTTCATAGGATGTCTTGCTTTACTTGTTTGATTTGGCTTGGCTTGTTCGGACTGTGATGATTTTCCCCTAGTCACTAGAATCATTTTAATGGGCTCCTTCCCCTTATCATTACTTCTTTGTGTATTCTGTAGGACCTGATCATCATTTTGGTCTTGATTTATGGACCTTTTCCTAGATCTCAAATAATATCTCTTATGCAATTCAATCTACATCATGTCTGCAAACTTCTTATAGTAAGCATCAATCTCTTCTTCATCTAAAGGGGTATCCATATCCAAACCTTCTTCCAGAGGCTCTACTTCTTATTTTGACAATGTAGAGTACTGATTTTCCTGAAACTTTAGTGCTTCTTCCAACATCTCCTCTGGTTCATCTTCTATGTACAAGGGTGGTTGAACCAAATCTTGTTGGTCCTTTCTTTCGCTCCATAGAATCTGCAAAGGAGGCCTTTTGAACTGGGGATTGAAATTCATATTCAGACCTTGTTGGATTTGTATTGAAGGATTTTTATTTTCCAATTCTAATTTCACCGACTTATTTAAAATATTTATGATGACCTTAGTCACCTCATCCAATTTATGGTCCTACATATCCTTCTATTGCCCTGAAGGACCAACTTCTTTTCCTTTCTTATGTCAATATGTTTAGCCTTTGTTTTTAATTTTCCTGTTATTGCTAGATTTGTTCCCCCTCTAAAGCATCAGGCTGAATTTGATCAAGGGTAGTTGATTTTCTTTCCATCATAGTGAAGCCAAAATCAAAATCAAAGGCCCTTGAAAAGACTAATTTTTCAGTCACTAGTGGAGGCTTGATTTCTGCTGGTAAATTGTTGCAAAGTTTGTTAAATCTTTTTATAAATTAGACAACATCTTGCAAAGTTTGTTAAATCTTTTTATAAATTAGACAACATCTTCATTACCTTTTTATTTGCTCCATTAAACTTTATTAAAAAGTACCCATGATTTTTTTTCTCTCCCCATTTATGCATGAAATCATTGTCTAATTCCTCCCATGTACTAATTGAATTTGCAGGTAAGGGTTTAAACCATTTTCTTGCTTCCCCATCAAGTGATTGTACAAACAACCTCATCACCATATCAATATGTTCAACATTAAGGTTTTCAACAAGGGCATAGAACATAGCCACATGGTTTTCAACTATTATTTAATCTTCTCCAATGAATCAAGGTAAGAATTTTAAATGGTAATATGGCATAGCATTCATTGGTTGTGGCAAATTTAGAGGGGCATATATGTTAAGCATGAACCCATGTATTTCCATATTTAGAGGTGGAGGCGGAGGAAGATTTATTGTATATGATGCAGATGAAATGGGAGGGGTTGTAGTTTTTAAAATTGGTTGTGAGATGACTACGAGAACATGAGATGTGATTGGTATAACAATATCTAAATCTCTTCAAATTTTGGGAAAATTGGGAAGGAGAAAGAAACTAATTCAAAATGTTTCTCTTCTAATTTCGGCGTAGAAAAAGGAAACTTATGAGGAAACTCTCCTTCTGAAAAGTGTAAATTCTTTGGAGAAATTTAAGGGGTATTTAGTTCAGCCTTTTGAGAACTGAAACTTGAAAACCCAAGAGTAGATATGGTAGGGTTGGTTTTTTTTGGGGGTTTTCCTCTTCGGGTTTTCTTTGAAATAAGCTTCTCTGGATAAGATACAACTGGGTTTTTTTATGGGAGGTATCCAGAGGAGTATGAGGTTTTCTTAGAGATAGGATTTACTGATTTTTTTAACTCCAGAGTTTATGGGAGATATCTGGAGGAGTATGAGGTTTTCTTGGAGCCAGGATTTACTGATTTTTTAACTCCCTCTAGTGAGTGGTCTTAGCCCACACTTTCTTTGCTCACCAATCAAAGAAATGTTCAGAAATATACCCAGGGAAAAATATTGAAATCCATCCTCGACAATGACGCCAATTTGATGTTGTATCCCTAGAGACACTTCCCAATTGCAAAGAAACAAGTGCCCATGACATCTAAAAGATTTGTAAAAAGCTTTGAAATATGTGGCTAGAGAGTGGGACCATGAGATGGCAATGAATGGTCTAATTTTAAAACCTACTTTTAAAACTAGACTTGCCAAGATAAAGGAGGATCGTAGAGCTTTCATTAAAAAAGTGCCTGGAAGAACGATGAAGATGAGCAAAGTTTAATAACTTAGGTAATTAAGAATATGAGTGTTAACCCTGCAGAAAAAATGATGGAAAGACCAAAGATACGTAGGAATTTCCAGCAAGGTGGAGCGCCCACTAAGACTCTTTAAATATAAATGTGAGTATCATTCAAGATAAATTCACAATCATATCTTAAAGAGAACCATTGCTACATTACATTCATGTTACAAGAAAACAATAATGAAATAATGAACACACAACGGATAAAACAAATCTACAACTACCCCAAAACTGGTCATTATCCTTCAGTTTTAAAGAGATATATTTATTACATATCCTCATGAGTTTCAAACTTAGAACCCCGGAACCTCCAAACCTCCCCTAAACCCCGTTTTCAAAAGCTCTGTCCCAATATTTTATTTCTGCCCTAACCTAACAACTTATTGAAACAGTTATGAAATTGTTTTCATCTTCCTCCTTTTTAAATTACAATACATTTTTTTTAAATAAGCTCTTATAACTCAATCATAAAATTTTAAAGAATTTTAATTTTAATATTAATTCAATCATAAAATTTTAAAGAATTTTAAAGAATTTGAATATTAATATCTCTGACTTGATGCGGTGAACAATAATTCATTTGGCCATAACTAGATCTATCGTCCACTGCAGGGCTATCTAGGATCAGAGTGAAAAGCACAGTAAAAGCTGAAGGTGATTCTGCTCCACATGCAATGGTTTCTGAAATAATAGTCATGGTCCTGGATTTTGTTAAAGACTTCGTCGCATCCTTGCGACGAATACTTGTCAATGCCGATACATTTTCCTCAGATGAACCTTTAGAACCTCATCATGATATATCATGAAATGGGCCACGTAAATGAATTTGGAGCCATTTTTTTTTATATAAATTGTGACCAATTACAGTTGTAACTCAAAGACGTGCGACACTTGGTGCAGGCAGACTTTGGAACCTGTGTCCACCCTTCTACTCAATTCTTTTTAATATACACTTATGGGGATATATCCCACATTTGGAAAACAAAAGGTTTCATTGAAGTTTTATTTACATCAAGTTCAATACATATTAGTATCCTCATTTTGTTTCGACGTGTGGAGCGTAATGTTGTCCCTCCCTTGGTGCTTTGTATGAGTGCCCAAGGCTGGCTTTGGTAAAAGCCAAATGTTATTGGATGAGATACAATGCCCCAATGATGCTATATAATAACTCAACAAAGGGGATGGGATGGGATATAATAAGTCTAACAAATGTCCCCAATGATCTTGATAGGTTCAACAAAGGGGATGGGATGGGATATAATAAGTCTAACAAATGCCTCAACAAAGGGGATGGGATGGGATATAATAAGTCTAACAAATGTCCCCAATGATCTTGATAGGTTCAACAAAGGGGATGGGATGGGATATAATAAGTCTAACAAATGCCCCAATGACCTTGATAGGTTCATATATATCATCATGAGATGAATAAGTCCAACAAATGCCCCAATGACCTTGATAGGTTCATATATCATCATGAGATGAATAAGTCCAACAACAAATGCCCCAATGACCTGGATAGGTTCATATATCATCATGAGATGAATAAGTCCAACAAATGCCCCAATGATCTTGATAGGTTCATATATCATCATGAGATGAATAAGTCCAACAAATGCCCCAATGATCTTGATAGGTTCAATGACCTTGATAGGTTCATATATCATCATGAGATGAATAAGTCCAACAAATGCCCCAATAGGTTCATATATCATCATGAGATGAATAAGTCCAACAAATGCCCCAATGATCTTGATAGGTTCAATGACCTTGATAGGTTCATATATCATCATGAGATGAATAAGTCCAACAAATGCCCCAATGATCTTGATAGGTTCATATATATCATCATGAGATGAATAAGTCCAACAAATGCCCCAATGACCTTGATAGGTTCATATATCATCATGAGATGAATAAGTCCAACAAATGCCCCAATGATCTTGATAGGTTCAATGACCTTGATAGGTTCATATATCATCATGAGATGAATAAGTCCAACAAATGCCCCAATGATCTTGATAGGTTCATATATATCATCATGAGATGAATAAGTCCAACAAATGCCCCAATGATCTTGATAGGTTCATATATATCATCATGAGATGAATAAGTCCAACAAATGCCCCAATGATCTTGATAGGTTCATATATATCATCATGAGATGAATAAGTCCAACAAATGCCCCAATGATCTTGATAGGTTCATATATATCATCATGAGATGAATAAGTCCAAACTTGATAGGTTCATATATATATCATCATGAGAGATTGAAATAATGAAATATAATAAGTCCAACAATAATAAGATGGGATATGGGTTGACATGGGATATAAAATAAATCAACAAGATGAATAAGATTGAAATAATGAAATATAATAAGTCCAACAATAATAAGATGGGATATGGGTTGACATGGGATATAAAATAAATCAACAAGATGAATAAGATGAATAAGTCCAAACTTGATAGGTTCATATATATATATCATCATGAGATTGAAATAATGAAATATAATAAGTCCAACAATAATAAGATGGGATATGGGTTGACATGGGATATAAAATAAATCAACAATGGGGCTGACATGGGTTGAGATGAACATGGCATATAAAATAAATCAACAATGGGGCTACATGATGATGAGATGAATAAGTCCAACCTTGATAGGTTCATATATATATTATCATCATGATAAGATAAGATGGGATATGATAAGATAAGATGGGATATGGGTTGACATGGGATATAAAATAAATCAACAATGGGGCTACATGATGACATGGCATATAAAATAAATCAACAATGGGGCTAAAATAAATCAACAATGGGGCTACATGATGATGAGATGAATAAGTCCAACCTTGATAGGTTCATATATATATTATCATCATGAGATGAAATAATGGGGCTAAAATAAATCAACAATGGGGCTACATGATGATATGGGTCGACATGGCATATAAAATAAATCAACAATAGGGCTACATGATGATGAGATGGGATATAATAAATCAAAATGGGCGCTACGTGATGTTACATGATGATGAGATGGGATATAATAAATCAAAATGGGCGCTACGTGATGGTGACATGGGATATAATAAATCAAAATGGGGGCTACGTGATGGTGACATGGGATATAATAAATCAAAATGGGGCCTACATGATGATTACATGGGATATAATAAATCAACAATGGGACTACATGATGATGAGATGGGATTTAATAAATCAAAATGGGGGCTACATGATGATGAAATGGGATATAATAAATCATCATGGGATATAATAAATCAACAACGAGACTACATAATGGGGCTACATGATGATGAGATGGGATATAATAAATCAAAATGGGGGCTACATGATGGTGACATGGGATAAAATAGATCATCATGGGATATAATAAATCAACAATGGGGCTACATGATGATGGGATGGGATATAATAAATCAAAATGGGGCTACATCATGACATGATGATGGGATGGGATATAATAAATCAAAATGGGCGCTACGTGATGGTGACATGGGATATAATAAATCAAAATGGGGGCTACGTGATGGTGACATGGGATATAATAAATCAAAATGGGGCCTACATGATGATGACATGGGATATAATAAATCAACAATGGGACTACATGATGATGAGATGGGATTTAATAAATCAAAATGGGGGCTACATGATGATGACATGGGATATAATAAATCATCATGGGTTATAATAAATCAACAACGAGACTACATAATGGGGCTACATGATGATGAGATGGGATATAATAAATCAAAATGGGGGCTACATGATGGTGACATGGGATAAAATAGATCATCATGGGATATAATAAATCAACAATGGGGCTACATGATGATGGGATGGGATATAATAAATCAAAATGGGGCTACATCATGATGACATAGGATATAAAATAAATCAACAATGAGGCAATGGGGCTACATGATGATGAGATGGGATATATAATAAATCAAAATGGGGGCTACATGATGATGAGATGGGATATAATAAATCAAAATGGGGGCTACATGATGGTGACATGGGATATTATAAATCAAAATGGGGGCTACATGAGGAGGACATGGGATATAAGAAATCATCATGTGATATAATAAATCAAAAGTGGGGCTACATGATGATGAGATGGGACATAATAAATCAAAATGGGGGATATAATAAATCAAAATTGGGGCTACATGATGGTGACATGGGATATAATAAATCATCATGGGATATAATAAATCAACAATGGGGCTACATCATGATGACATGGGATATAAAATAAATCAACAATGGGGCAATGGGGCTACATGATGATGAGATGGGATATAATAAATCAAAATGGGGGCTACACGATGGTGACATGGGATATAATAAATCAACAATGGGGAAATGGGGATACATGATGATGAGATGGGATATAATAAATCAAAATGAGGGCTACATGATGATGACATGGGATATAATAAATCAACAATGGGGCTACATGATGATGACATGGGATATAATAAATCAACAATGGGGGCTACATGATGATGACATGGGATATAATAAATCAACAATGGGGCTACATGATGATGGGATGGGATATAATAAATCAAAATGGGGCTACATCATGATGACATGGGATATAAAATAAATCAACAATGGGGAAATGGGGCTACATCATGATGACATGGGATATAAGATAAATCAACAATGGGGCAATGGGGCTACATGATGATAAGATGGGATATAATAAATCAAAATGGGGGCTACATGATGGTGACATGGGATATAATAAATCAAAATGGGGGCTACATGATGATGACATGGGATATAATAAATCAACAATGGGGCTACATAATGGGGCTACATGATGATGACATGGGATACAAGAAATCATCATGTGATATAATAAATCAAAAGTGGGGCTACCTAATGATGAGATGGGATATAATAAATCAAAATGGGGGCTACATGATGGTGACATGGGATATAATAAATCAACAATGGGGCTACATGATGATGGGATGGGATATAATAAATCAAAATGGGGCTACATGATGATGAGATGGGATATAATAAATCAACAATGGCCCATGATGATGAGATGGGATATAATAAATCAACAATGCCCCATATCATAAATCAACAAGGGGCTACATGATCATGATGATGAGATGTGATATAATAAATCAACAATGCCCCATTGATGATGAGATGGGATATAATAAATAAACAAGGGGCTACAAGGGGATGGGACATAATATGTTTAATAATGCCCCAATGATGGGATATAATAAATGAACAAGTATCCCATAAATCAACAAGGGGCTAAGTGGCTGGTTTTGGTAACCAAATGTTGTTGGATAGATGAGGCTCAACAAGGGGGTTGGCTTTGGTAAAATGTTGTTGGCCTAGATGAGGCTAGCTTTGGTAACCAAATGTTGCTGGATACAAGGGGGCTGGATTTGGTAACCAAATTTTGTTGGATAGATGAGGCTAGCTTTGGTAACCAAATGTTGTTGGATAGATGAGGCTAGCTTTGGTAAAATGTGGTAAAAGGATAGATGAAGTTGGATTTGGTAAATGTTGTTGGATAGATGGGATATAATAAGTCAGCAATGCCCTTGGTAACCAAATGTTGTTGGATAGATGAGGCTGGTTTTGGTAAAATGTTGTTGGATGGATGAGGCTCAACAAGGGGCTCACTTTGGTAACCAAATGTTGTTGGATAGATGAGGCTAGCTTTGGTAAAATGTGGTGATGGGATATAATAAGTCAATAATGCCCCAATTCAACAAGGGACTGGCTTTGGTAAATAGATGAGGCTGGCTTTGGTAAATGTTGGGGGCTGGCTTTGGTAAATGTTGTTGGATAGATGGGATATAATAAGTCAACAACGCCCCAATTCAATAAGGGGTTGGCTTTGGTAAATGTTGTTGGTTAGGTGAGGCTGGCATTGGTAAATGTTGGGGGTTGGCTTTGGTAAATGTTGTTGGATAGATGAGGCTAGCTTTGGTAAATGTTGGGGAATGGCTTTGGTAAATGTTGTTGGATAGATGAATTTGGTGAGGCCAAAAACCTTCATCATATATGATGGGCTATAATAAGTCAACAATGCCCCCAATTAAAACATCTTGGGAATGGTCTTAACAATTCCCAAGAGGGAATGGAAGACCATTATTGAGGATATAATCTATGATGGGATATAATAAGTCAACAGTGCCTCAATCAACAATGCTCCAATCTATGATGGGATATAATAAGTCAACAATTCCCAAGAGGGAATGCCCCAATCTATGATGGGAGATAATAAGTCAACAATGTCCCCAATCAACAATTCCCAAGAGGGAATGGAAGCCCATTATTGAGGATATAATCAATCAATAATGGTGAGGCCAAAAACCTTCATTATAAAATCTATGATGGGATATAATAAGTCAACAATGCCCCAATTAACAATTCCCAAGAGGGTATGGAAGACCATTATTGAGGATGTGAAGGAGAAGAAAATGAGAAAATAAGGAAAAAGAGTAAGTTAAATTACATTTTGAATTCAATACTTTTATTTTTTTTACTTTAAAAAAAATTTAAAAAAAATGTGGTATATATTTTTTTTTACTTTTAAATAAAATTGTGGTATATAATATATTTGGAACTTTTCATAGGCTCCCCGACACTTCAAAAGCCAGCAAGGAAAGGCTTGAGAAACATAGGTAGAACAAACTAAGCCAAGATGACTATTCTAAGTTATAGGTACGAATTATAAGTACCCAAACATATTAACAATACAATTTGTTATATTTCCTTCCAACATTCTGGTAATTGTGCTAGCCAATAATAAAAATCAATACTCTTATGCAATGCAAGGGGATGAGTTTTGAATCGAACCCATGGAGGAAGACCTCTTGCTTCGCTTCAAGTTTGGATTTCAATTTTTTGTTGATCTCCAAGTAAGCATGGGACAAATACCAAGATCCAATTTGAAGGACATGGTGAATAAAAATCAATCCACATTAACTTTTAATTACTTATAAAATATAATCATATTTGATGTTGTCCTTAAATTTAATGTGTTTCTTTGTGTTATTTAGGGGAGGAGAAATATGAATGAGCCCATGAGTTATGTGCAACAATTTATTGATAGTGGAGTGCAGCCACAATATGTTGCTCCTGTGCAACACCATGATAGTGTGGTGCAGCCCCATGATATTGCTATATATGAGGCCCACAACAGTAATATGGTTGTATATTAATCATATACTTAATAATTATGTACTTCTAAATTTTGTACTTCTAATTTTTTTTACTTATTAATTTACGATTATGTACTTATAATGTTTTTGGTTTTAATGGTATAGCAGGTTGTACATTGTCATGTCCCTTCTCAAACACATTAGTAACAGGGTGCTGCTACACAATTTTGCACATTTTTTACTAAGGAACAGGACTCCACACTTTCGACTTAGGGACTTAGGGGCCAAATCGACTTTATTTAGCTGCCAGTGGAATGTGGGGGCCACCCACATAGGAGTTCGAATTAGCCATTCAATATGCTTGGAGGGAAAATTGAATGGGTGGATGGAGGGGCCCATATGAGGCTAAGGGGGCCCAAGGAATTATAAAGACAGATCAACTCTTATTTTGTTTTCATTTTGAATATTTGACAAACAAACTCACTCTTGTACGTTCTGCTGCTTAGTGATTCTACCAGTTGTTTAGCCACGAGCCTTCTGTAGGGAAGATTCAACCTCTACTTTGGGGGACTATCCATTCCCACCCTAGGGAGGTTGTTCCACAAAAATTGCAAGAGTTTTCACCAGCGATTCACAGCTCAGTAAGCCACGCAGAGGAAGGGACTGCGTGTTTTTGGGTGACCAGAAATACCCAGAGGTTGATTTAGCCACCTAAGAGGCCGAAAATCCAAAGTCAAAATCAGAGAAATTTCCTTCTGGGTTTTTTTGGGTTTTGTCCAAGGAGTCTAAGGCTAAAATGAAAAAATTTTCTAGGAAATTTTTTGCACTTTCCAGCAGGCCGAAAATCAGCAGATGTAGTTGGAGAGCAACTCCCAAGAGGCTGAAAATCCAAAGTCAAAATCAGATAAATTCTCTTATGGATTTTTCTGGGTTTTTTCCAAGGAGTCTAAGGGTAAAAGGGCAGAATTTTCTGGGCAATTTTTGGGCACTTTCCAGCAAGCCGAAAGTCAATAGATGTAGACACAGAGTAGCTCCCAAGGGACCGAAAATCCAAAGTCCAAATCAGATAAATTCCCTTCTAGGTTTTTTGGGTTTTGTCCAAGGAGTCTAAGGTTAAAAGGGAAGAATTTTCTAGAGAGTTTTTGGGCACTTTCCAGTAGGCCAAAAGTCAGCAGATGTCACTGGAGAGCAGCTCCCAAGAGGCCAAAAATCCAAAGTCAAAATCAGAGAAATTCCCTTCTGGGTTTTTCTGGGTTTTATTCGAGGAGTCTAAGGCTAAAAAGGAAAAATTTTCTAGGCAGTTTTTCTGCACTTTCCAGCAGGACGAAGTCAGCAGATCAACAGTTTACTAGGACAATGTAGAGCATAATAGAGCAGCAGCTGAATAGCCATCTTTCCAATTATTCTACCACCTGGATTTGGTCTGGCATGTCCTTGAGACAAGCCCAGGTTACTCCATTTATATATTGTACTCATGCTCTCATATTTCATAATATATGGCTCAACAATTCCAGTATTATAGTGTTTAATGGGTGTTTGCTAAATGCTTTTAATTTTCCATTGTTGCACTGTTTATTTAATTGGTTTATCACTTAAATTCATGTTTAGGAACATTACAGTGGTATCAAAGCATGATATTGTCCCAACTGTGGGAAACCAGTAAGATCAAGGGAGATTTGGGCATGTATGCACAGTGACGAGTTACACTTTACACTACCCATAGCTCAAGGGAGATTCAGTATGCAGGGATTCTGGGGTGGAATCCGTTGGAGTGATGAGAGGTTGGCTCAGTTGAGGAAGGTGTCAGACCAGATCCATCCTTATCCTTACAACATAGAGACTAGAGGTGCACAAGCCGTGGGGGTACAACCATCTACAATATGTGGGGAAAGCCGATAAAATCAGGGCACCAGATCTCCTGGAAAGGAACAGGTAGGCCAAAGATAGCTAGAGGATGAGTCAAGGAAACGGTTTTGCTGGTGGAGGCCTGGTCTTAGACATCAGGGGCATGAGGATGATATTGAACATAAGGTAGAGGACACGCAAGAGTGTGAGGATCACATTGGTATACCTAGTGTGGCACAAGAGTCACCATTGTTGGGGGCCTCTTTGATAACACCAGTTGACACCTTAGGCGAGAAAGTAGAGCATACACCCATAGGACCATCCATTGATGAGGTGTCAGGAAACATCCCCACTGTTGATGAGAATCAAATAGATACAGAGGCATCTAGACCTATGACATAGTTGTCGGAGGACAGTCACCTACAACTGACTGATGAGCATGTCTTGCATGTTTGGTTTTCTAGGGAGGAGCAGTTGGAGGCTCATGTCGAGCCCATGATGGAGGAGGATGTGCAACCATCCTTTGGGCTAGCTAGTGATGAGGGGTAACATAGAGACCACACGTTGGTATTTCAGCATAGTTCGCTTCAGAGGCACACTGACTGGATCTACAGCATTATTAGCCCATCCTTATGCATTGGATAGGGAGAGGCGAAGTTGTCTAGACATACAAAAGGGAATGACTAGGTTAGCAGCGCTGTTGGGTCACCTTTGCCCATTGGAGAGAGAGAGAGACAAAGCTACCAAGTTAGATCTAATTTGTTGACCTGGGTAGTGGAATGAGATGGTCAGAGTTGCACAAGATGCAAAATCCGCATGTCGGGATTGTTCTATGTGCTAGGGTTTTTGCATTTGATCCCTCTCTTGCGGTTCGATGGCAAGAGATTCTAAGTTGGTATAGTGGGCTAGACTCATGGAGATGGTCATAGTTCGTAGTAAAGCTGAGTGGGAGCTCTCAGACATTGAGGGTGTTGGAGGCCCAAGTTGGCATTGGGATCCAGGTGGGGCTTCCTATCCGATATCAAACATGAGGGATGGCTATGGCATTGATGAGGTAGTCAACCCCATGCTTGAGCGCATGCATTTTAGGGGAGCTCCAGTTGTCGCTAGTAGCCAAGTGGTTTGTGAGAAGAATCCATTAATGTTTTGGCATGTTGGTTGCGCATGGGGGCGTAGGATGATTAACATTCTTTGGCAGGAGCTGGTTCAAGGAGGTTTATGAGAGATGATGTTCTACCATTGAGGTTTATGACTCAGGGGTCACATATGATCGGCATAATAGAGATATCCTCCCTAGCAGGAGTGGAGTTAGGGTGCTCAAGTCTACCAAGATGGACGAGGGAACATGACGTGTGTCATGGTGGGGTCACTATCAGAGTGTCACACTTTAGCACATGCAGGATACCATATTTTAAGGGTGGTATGATAGTAGGTAGTGGTACAAAAGAATACACAGAATCAGGTTGTAGCGTTCAATGTTATATAGAGGGATGTGACCTAATGAATACAAACCCAATTCTAGGCCATAACTCCCAGTGGTGTGCAGGGCTATGCAGCGAGGAGCATGGAGATACCTGGTGGTATACCATAGCATGTCAGTTTACACTGTGGGGTAGGAGGAGTGAATCACATCAGACATGCGAGGAGTGACAGGTGCAGTGACACAAGTAGGACATAGGAGGGTACAACATGGTATAGTCGTAGTCGTGGGTATCTAGTGGTGTATAGGGGTAGGTTGTGGCATATAGTGGCATTTCATGAAGTGCAGTGGTACTTGGTGGTATGCAGTGACACATGATGCGGTGCAACGAGCTCTTGGAGCTTTTCCTTAAGGGAGACTTATGGAAAGGGATAGTAGGTGTACCATTGGATACAACTCACCGAGGATCAGTAAGGACATTGTTGAGAATTTGGGGACACCATGTTTAGTGGAGGCAGGGCCTCGAGGGAGTTATCAGCAGATCCGAGGTGGAGATAGGGTCGTTTGTAGGATTACTCTTGAGCATTCCAGCATACTCTTGATCATAATCTTTGGGACATGCCCACCCATCATCCTCCAGTGTTGCTTACAATCGCAGAGAGTTTGGTTGTTTCACTTTGACACTCTCCATTCAGGCAACAGGGCATGGGGGACTCACCTTAGGCACTTGGATTAGACACCATGTGTCATGGGCCAAGAGGAGACTCTCCAATTCAGACACTTGGTAGATGCACAAGTTGATGGTTACAAACTTAGGGATGGCATGGTTGATTGTCGAGGTAGCATATGTTCCACCCCTAGGTTCACACTTGGGGAGGTGATCGAGAGGGAGTTACCTGGTTCTTTTTCAGTTGGACAGCTTGGGGCGTTAGGGGAGCAGGAGGTGCAGAGGACAATAGTCCTTGTTGGAAGGATGATGCCTAGGCTTCTGGCAATACCCGAGCACATCATCAGGAGATGGGACAATATATCTCGCTATGTGATTCGGCAGGCACAAAACAGATGGATATTTGTGGCACGGGTTCTTGATGCTCAGTGCCTACCTATTGGATACCTACAAGAGGCAGAGACGGGGCACAAAGGGGTCCCAACAACTAGCAGCATATCACAACAAAAAATAGAGAGGATTGGGGTTTTTGGACCTCCAATATGGTTATGGGATCTAGGGATCCAATGGATTGGTGGGATACTCCACTCCTCAGAGACAATGGTCAGGATAACAAGCATACTGATTCGTTCATAGGTAGACACATGGGCAATCACCGAAGTCCTCACTATAGGACAAGGCAGATTGTTGCTCAATATTTGGGCTAGCCATGGAGTGATAGGCGCTAACATTGTTGAGTTATGGGAGACGAGGTTTTGGTATGAGCATGCTAGGCATTAATTCATGACCAGAGTGTCATGATGTCAATAGGATAGGTTCCTTCTGCGATGGGTTGGGGATTCTGGAATAACGTGGATGAGAAGCTCAACTATCTGTAGAGGTAAACTGGTTTCTATAGGGGAGGGTCATGCAGATCTTCCATTTGGTTTTAGTGATTCATTGATGGTGTGGAGAACTTCACTAGTGTGGTAGGGTGATTGATAAGAGGAGATCAAGGGAGGCCCGGGTAGACGAGGGTTCAATTTCACTAGGATTGGATTGAATCTTCAGGAGTTTACTCTTGTAGTGCATGAGATGGACTATTCGATAGAGCAACTTCATGAGGATTTGGGCAGAGTTTTACATCGTCAAGATGCTCTACTTATTGGTGATAGACACAGGGGTTCTAATGCCCATATTTGGTAGGATAGTGAGTGGGGCAAGGGGGGCTTCACATTGATCAGGTTGGCTTGGGATCTTGGTATCGAGGGACTCCATCACTATAGGATAGTACAACAATCAGGGACAATCCAATGGCACATTTGAGACCTTGGTGAAGTTTACAGTGATAGTGGAGGTCCACAGTCAGAGAGGGTGTTTTTTCATGCATTTCTTGAGGACAAGTGATGTTTGGTGCATTCGAAGAACTTTCTAGTTGAGAATTCCACCTGGGAGGGTGAGGATATTTTGGAGCACCCAGCTTTGAGGTTGCTTGAGGGCAAGCAACATTTGGGAGGGAAGGACTATCATGTCCCTTCTCAAACAAATTAGTAACAGGGTGTTGCTACACAATTTTGCACATTTTTTTACTAAGGAAGAGGGCCCCACACTTTTGACTTAGGGACTTATGGGCCAAATCGACTTTATTTAGGTGCTAGTGGGATGTGGGGGCCACCCACATAGGATTTCGAATTAGCATTCGATACGCTTGGAGGGAAAATCAAATGGGTGGATGGAGGGACCCAAATGAGGTTAAGGGGGCCCAAGGAGTTCTAAAGAGAGATTAGCTCTCATTTTGTTTTCATGCTGAATATTTGAGAAACAAACTCACTCGTGTACGCTTTGCTGCTTAACGAGTCTACCAGTTGTTTAGCCACAAGTCTTCTGTAGGGAAGATTCAACCTCTACTTCGGGGGACCATCCATTCCCACCATAGGGAGGTTGTTCCACATAGATTGCAACAGTTTTCAACAGTGATTCAAAACTCATCCAACCACGCAGAGGAAGGGATTGCGTGTTTTTTGGGTAGCTAGAAATCCATGGAGGTTGATTTAGCCACCCAAGAGGCCGAAAATCTCATTCAAACTCAGAGAAATTACCTTCTAGGTTTTTCTGGATTTTTCCAGGGAGTCTAAAGCTAAAAGGGTAGAATTTTTTGGGTAGTTTTTGGGCACTTTCCAGCAGGCTGAAAGTTAGTAGATGTAGCTGGAGAGCAGCTCACAAGGGGCCTGAAATCCAAATTCAAAATCAGAGAAATTTCCTTCTAGGTTTTTCTGTGTTTTGTCCAAGGAGTCTAAGGCTAAAAGGGTAGAACTTTCTCAGCAGTTTTTGGGCACTTTCCAGTAGGCCAAAGTCAATAGATCAGCAGTTTACTGGGACATTGCAGAGCATAGTAAAGAAGCAGCTGAACATCCATCTTTCCAACTATTCTACCACCTAGGTTTGGTCCAGATTGCCCTTGAGACAAGCCTAGGTGCACTGCTCCATTTATATATTGTACTCATGCTCTCATATTTTAAATATATGGCTCAGGAGTTCTAGTATTACAATGTTTCATTGGTGTTTGCTAAATGTTTTTAATTTTCCACTGTTGCATTGTTTGTTTAATTGGTTTATCACTTAAATTCATGTTTAGGAACATTACATACATGAGGATTGCCTACCAAAACAAGAGCATAGGGAAACCATTTCAATGGTGTTGACTAGTGCACTAAGTAAATAATTACATTGCAAAGGTATTTTGTATTATTAATGAACTACTTCAATGATAATTAATAACTGGCCATATAAATTTAATACTTTTTGTTATTGTAGGCAATGCCCCATACAACATCCTCCACAACATGAGTATGTGACTAGGCATGCCATGTCTGAGGTGACACAAGTACAATAACATCTAAGAGTTACCAGTAGATGAAAATCCGGATATTGATGAAGCACTTAAGAAAATTTTAGCAAGTTGTAAGAAGAGGCAAAAAAGGGTTGATTTTGTACAATTAAATAATAAGACAAATTGATGTATTAATTATACTTTGAATGAGTTATTGCATACTTTTTTTGGACATATTCCTTTAAATGAGTTCTTTGAATGAGATATTACATACTTTTTTTACTTATGCTAGAGTTTTTCCAATCCACCTTGGATTAAACCATTCCTTTGTTACTTGGGTTCTAAACTACGTCAAAACTACTTCTTTTTCTCTACTAATAAATGGGATAGTCTCACCTTTTGTTCATGTAGAAAGAGGGATTTGCTAAGGATTCTCTCTCTCCCCTCTTCTCTTTTTCTTGGTGGCAGAAGGCCTTATTAGACTAATCAAAGATGAAAAAAATAAAAATTTGTTTGAAGGTATCTGCATTGATCCAAAATGTCCCTTTACACATCTACATTTTGTGGAAAACTCTTCGTTTTCTCTAAAGAGAATTTAAGACATGGAAATTTTGAATGACTTTCCGGACATTTTATCCAGGGCCACAAGAATGGCCATCAATGGTTGTAAATAATCCATGTATTGGTGGGGTCTATCTAAAGATGATGAAAGTGTTATTACAAGAATTATTTCTCTACAACTTAAGGAAATCAAGAGTATTTGCAAATACTTGGGTTTTACAATTGAGCCAAACAACTATCTAAAGGAAGATTGGTTATGGATCTTGGAAAATATTGAGAAATGTAGTCATATTTGGTGTAATAGATGGACTTCCTAGGTTAAAATGTTAGTACTTGTGAAATTCATTATTGAGGTGATTCCATTTTACTGGGCATCGTTAGCATGAATAAAAAAGGGATCCTAAAAAAATGAGATAGCTCTCCCTTCATTTTTTATGGGCTAGAAAACAAAAAGACAAGCCTTTGCTTTAGAATAATGGAACTCAATTTCTATTCCAAAATCCAAAGGAAGCTAGGGCCTAAAAAAATCTCTTTTGGTTTTCTAAAGCTTTAGCTACAAAAATTGTTTGGAGATTACTCGAGTGAGGTGGACTATGGTCTTAGGTAATGCAGTGAAAATGTATTAGTCTCTCCTCAATATTTTTCAAATTCATTGATTTCCTTCATTAAGTAATCACATATATATAAAAAGGTTTCACTTAGTTATGTGAGTTATTTATAAGATTTTGTTATTTGTAGAGTTTTTTTCATGTCTTGCATGCAAGATTCTTGGAAATAGGGCCTCCTTATTTTACTAAGATCCATCAATAAGTGTGAGTTATAGGTCCATCTCTTTCCTTATTTATCAAAACTCTAGTTGTTTCTTTCAATTAGTTTTCTGAGTTAGTTATAAAGCCTTGTTGCTTATAGAGTTTGAAATGGCTTTTCATGTTTTCTGTGCAAGATTCTTAGAGCCAAGACCTCTTTATTTTACTAAGATCCATTAAGAATGTAATTTATAGGTTTCTCTCTTTGATTCTTTATCAAAACCCTAATTTCTCCTTATTTGATGTTGTAAAACCTTTTTTTTTTCCAACTAACCTTCTAATCAACTATTAGAACCCACTATTACAAATGTACCAAACATTTCATCAACCTGTAGATTATTTCATTACCTTATGAAAACTTATGATCTTATCATAAAATGGGGAATATCATGTGGACTTCATGATGAGTCTCATAAATGACATATTTTTCCACTCATAATATTTTCTTTTGACCTAGAACCAAATATTAAATTCTACCATTGATACTATAAAGTTTACCATTACCATATGCATGTTTTGCATATGCTCAAAGGTAGATGGATTGCAGTTCTAAATTTCTTTTTGTTTTGTATGGTTAATTTATAAAGAGTTTTGAAATTACTTGTATTGTTAATGATGATAACAATACAAGTAATTTAAGTTTCCTTATGGTTGTAATATTGGTAAAATATAGCAAAGAATTGATAGCATAAGACTAAGTCCATAATGATTCTATCTTAGAAGGAGTCACTAACAAAGCATAAAAAACCATAGATGATAGGAATTTTGGCTATGAATTAATTAATCTTGTTACTCTTTTATTATTTAGGATTTGAGCTAGAATGGATCTATTTCCTTTATATTAATGAATGATGGGATTAATGCCCAAAAGTAGTTTTTATATTAAAAAAAACTTAGTTTCGTCAGTTGTCTAATGATGGTTCTCGACAGACTTACAATGACATGAAAAATACTTAGTTTTATTGGTCTTCTAATGATGGTGCTTGATGGACTTACAATGATATGCAACCCTCTAATAGTCGAACAAAAAGCGTGGAAGGCATGGAAAATTCGTCAAAGGATATATGTTGTCATCAATTGATTTTCATCCACTTTCATCGGTCTAATTACGATGACTAGAAACTTCAAACCATCAAACAAAAACCATGGTAGGTATAGAAAGTTCATTGAAGGATATCCTCCATTGTCATTCAACTAACACCAACTTTCGTTGATCTTATGGCACTAGGAAATCATCTTTCCATTGGTATTCCGACCACATGGAATGAATATTATTGGCATTACAAATCCAACAAGTGCTTGTGTCAAGAAACTCCTTTTGTCCTCGACAACATGTGTCCATAACTAATGTCAAAATTCAAACGATTGTAAAATACCAATATTGTGATTGTACTTGAAATGACATTTAGTGAGACCTATTTTTGTTGTTATAGTGACAAACAATCATCGAACAAACAAAAAATGACCATCGAAAATTGACTCAATTTTTAGTAGTGTGATCTATAACACCACAATCCCCCTTTTGACCATTTACTAAGGATTTTTTTTTTTCTTTTTTCTTTTGAAGAGGTTAGCCTCAAAATGTTTATATTAAATGACCCCATGGTTAAGACAATTTTCCAAGCCTACAAGGAAGAAATGTACATATCTTTCCTCTGAAAAAGGGGTGTAATCTTGGTTGTTCCTCTTGCTGAACTTTGAGGTGGAGAAACTATTAGTTCGTAGATTATTCAATGTGAACCTAAATTTGATATTTACAACCAAGTTAATTCAAATGAAAAGTCTCTAAGTACTATAAGTGGTTTAAATCCAACACATCTAGAATAGGAAAGGAACAAAATATGGAAAGAAAAAGATTAGATCATGAACATATTTCAAAATCCAAGGAAGGAAATCCTTCAGGACTAGAGAAGTTAGAGCAACAACAATAGGAAGATGCAACACCCATTATTGAACAAGAAAAGGTTACAGAGCATAGCCCATGATTTAATCTTAGACAATTATTCAAGATTTGAATGATTCAGTTGTTAAAATTCCAATAAGCTCAACGTAAATAGCATAGTGTGTCTCCCTTGCAGGTATTGCAACCCCAATAATAGTTAATCCCAAGAGCTTTACCTCTTAGTTTCTCAATATTGATCAGGTTGAACCAGTCAATGAGTTAGTAATTTCATCAAAAAAATACTACTTTAGTTATCAATTAGAGGTTGTATTTAAAAGATCTAGGAAAAGAAAGGCAAATCCATCCTATTGTAAGAGGTTACAATAGTAGCCAAATGTCCTACTGGAGAACTGGTAGAAGTTGCAAAGGAGATTGCATCTTCTTTAGGGGGTTTTTGTACAACGAATAAATGGTCTATTGATAAATTTTCTAAGCAGTTAGATCAATCAAAAACTATGATTAGTGCTTTTGAATATGAATTGTAAGATTTGAAAAATAACCAAAGTCAAGAACTATAATGAAACGCCAAAAAAATATAGGAAGGTTTTCAAGTTACTTTAGCAGAGAAAAGGAAAATTATGCCAGTGAAAATCATCTCACTGAAATGTGGTTTCAAAATCCATTAGTTGTAGTAGAAAATATATATGGAAAATAGATAGAGTTGAAACAGGTGCATCTTGACATAATGGAGACATTTAAAAGGGAAATCTTAAAGACATGTTTTCAATAATCATGACATCAATATTAAAAGTCAACTGAAGTAGGTTAAAGATAAGTTTTGTAATAGAAATTATAAAATTTCTAGTATTTATTATAATCTCATAAAATTTCTGACAACATCGAGACCCTGGTGAAGGAGGATGAAGTGACACGAGATCAATTTGGAAAAAAAATCCCTATGGGAGAAGGGTGAAAACCCTGTTAACATCAATCATATTTCTAAAATTGATAAAAAGACGATGGAAATTTCCTTAAACCAAAGGAAATATAGTTAGTCAATTATAAAAAAAAAAATAGATTAAAGAATCGATTGGATGGTATAATAAGGCTTGGAACAATGCATTGGATATTGTAGAATACTACAATATGCCTTACCTTGAAGATATTGAAAAAGAATTAACTTTAAGTTATATTCTTATAGTATGTGGAATAACATAGAAATAAAGATAAAGAATGGATTGAAGCCCTTTCTAAATGGACTTTACTAAACATTCATAAATACTTTCAAACCCCATATGAATGCATGAATTCCATTTCCAAGTTTTCTCGTAAGTATAGAATAAAAAAAAAGTATATAGTAAAAATAACTAAACAATGCTAAATTAGTTTGAGTATCATCAATCGAGTAAACTTGACTCATATTCAAGAGCTCTGGCACCAGCTGTAAAGAATTCCTCAAAAAGCAAAGTAAAAACAATCCCTCAAAAATTGGAGCTAACCCGATTGGATTGATTGATGGAGGAGACATACAAATGGCCAATCATGGTAATCATTAGCAACAACTTCAACAATGAAGTATTAATTTGGAAAAAGAAGTTCATCCATTATGACGGATTTTACTTTCATTTTATCTTTTATATTTTATGTTATGAAAATAGTTGAATAACATTTGAAAATTTATTATAGACTTTTATCTATATTGAGGAGTTCAGATGAATCGGTAAGAAAGTAAAAATGATATTTGTATCAACCATTTTTGATCAATTTTCAAGAGCTAAGGAGCTTTTCTAAACATCTATTTCATTTACTGAAATCACGTATGTGTTATATTATTATATTCATCTGACTTTTAGTGAATGCAAAATTTGATAAAAATAGCTAAAAACAACACAATTATAGAAACACAATCATATTATTCACAAATGGTGTATGTGTAAACACACTCACACACATATTTACATTTAGATTACTCTATTAAATAGAGTTTCTGAGATCCAACTTATTCCCAAATTAGATAGATAGGTTGAGAGAATTTCTCAACCATCACAAACCAACTTTTTAAATATAGAATGTAAGCATTAATTCCAACATCCCCCCTTAATGATTACATTACATGAAAATAACAAAATAATCAAGCTTATCAGTAGATGCTACATCAAGTTGCCTCATAACCCTCGGAAAGGTGTAGTTGGCAAGTTGGATTCCCGAGTTCCCTTCCTCAACTCCCGAATCAAGGACCTCCCGAAGTCAATTACTGGACACCATCCCAATCTGTCGCATAACCTCATTAGGAAACCACTTCCATGTCTACCACTAATGAGGGAACCTTCCCTAGATCCGCAACTGCCATACTATCTGGACAGCCATCCATATTGAGCCTTACTGCTACTTGATCTTTAAGTACTGGCATCAGACACATAGTTGAATTGTTGGTTATTTTTAAAAGAGTTTAATAGATTCACTCCCTTCATTGAACATGATTGGATCCAACGTCTCTGCAGCCAATGTAATGCAAATACCAGGCTTAAACACCTTGGGAATCTCCATGGCTCGGATTGATTTCGCTGCTCCTCTCGGCCTTAATCCCCCTCACACTCATCCACGGGCCACAAAAATCTTGGTGGTCATGGAGGGTACTCTCTCAGTCGGCTTTATCACCACTGCCAATAAATTGTTCAGCGAAACGCTTGAGAAGGGAGACGTGTTCTTGCTCCCCAAAGGTCTGGTGCACTTTAAACAGAACGTGGGCTATGTCAATGCAGTGGCCATCTCTGCACTAAGCGGCTAGTTTCCAGGAACCCAGCCGATCGCCCAATCCTTTTTTGGATCTTCTCCCCCGGTTGATGCCTCCCTTCTGGCCAAGCTTTCGAGATCGATGCCTCCCTCGTGCAACTTCTCCAAAGGAAATTCTTGCCTTGATGCCCACTCATCTAATTCATTCATTCATTCATGCCAGGAGTCACCAGTCATTTGTTGGCTGTTATGCGACCAAACAAACAAATAAATAAAACCTCTTTCCCTCACGTACGTGTAGAGTCGTGACTCCTCAATTTCTTACACCAATAGCTGGGCATTTGGAATCGGCTGTCACTCTATGGAAGCTCACGGCCGCAATGGAGATGGGGATGGCTTACGGCTGCATACGCAGGTTGCTCTGTCCAGAATACTCAGGTTGCAACAGCCCGGTTAACATCCAGATGCACCTCCTCACAACACAGGTTCAGATCTAGCTCTGATACCATGATAAAAATAGCTAAAAACAACACAATTACAGAAACACAATCATATTATGCACAAATGGTGTATGTTTAAACACACTCACACACATATTTACATTCAGATTACTCTATTAAATAGAGTTTCTGAGATCCAACTTATTCCCAAATTAGATAGAGAGGTTGAGAGAATTTATCAACCATCACAAACCAACTTCTTAAATATGGAATATAAGCATTAACTCCAACAAAATTGGAATTTGACAAATAGTTTTTTCGTATAAATATTGTTATATTTATTTTAATTTTAAGTAAGTATGTGTGATTATCAATTTATTTAGCTTTAGACTATTTAATTAATCATTTTTCTATCTAATATTTATATTTTAAGTTATAAATTGCTATCACTATATATATATATATATATATATATATATATATATATATATATTTATTTATTTATTTATTATAGTGTAAAATCAAGTTAAGATTTTATTTGAATTTCTTTTATCTAGACATATTTTCCCTTTGACTTGGTTGAGTTTACATTTTAGTCACAAAGGACTACTATCCTAAACATTTATCGCTGCAATTTGGGTAGTTCGTAGTTCTCCGCCTCCTTACTGTCAATAGTAGTAAGCCTTCTATACATCAATAGTCGGAGTAGTCTTAGGTAGAAATTATATGGTGATTATTTTAGATTAGTTTAGATGGAGATAAGAGACCCTATATAATAATGACCATCACGACACCAAATGAGTTAGGGTTTAATTGAGATCTTGATTGGATAGTATTTTTGTTAGAGGCAAGAATTTTCCTAATTTTCCTACTTGTAAACAACTTCCTCCCACAATTAAAACAAGAAATATTATTAAATACTTAATTTTGGTATAGTAATATTATTTAATCTAAAATATAGAAATATTGTAATATTAAACATAATTCTAATTATAATTTAAATAAAGGATATCAAACATAATCTATTAATTTTTAAATTTTCATATTCATATTCATTTAAATTTCTTTTCAACATTACATCATAATTTAAAAAAAATCATTCACAGTTTATATATATATATATATATATTATATTATATTAATTTAAATTTTAAAAATAAAAATAAACCATTTAAACTATTTATAGAAATATATATAATTATTTTTAACTAATTTTATATAATTAAGTTAATATTTTTTTTTTGTAAGTTGTTTGATTTCTCTAGAAATTGTGGTTTGAGAAATAGCCATTTAGGAGCATCTAAGTCATCAAAATCACCAGGGAATAATATCCAATCTAGCCAAACCAGCCCTTAACATGCCTAGATTTTTTCCCATAAAATTTGAAAATAATGACATTCACATCACAAAGTGATTTAATAATACACCCATTACCATCTATTCTATCTTTACAGGAAAAAAAAAATACATAATTATTAAATTTATGAAATTGTTAAAATGTTAAAAATTAAAATTCAAAAATATAAATATAAAAACACAATTTCCAAATATATTACTATTATTTAATGATTAAATTTATAAAATTATAAAAATTAAAATTCTCAAAGAGTTCTTAATTTTATACCAACCAAAAATTAAACATAAAAACAAGCCAATTATATCCCCTCATTTAACAAAACATATCATAAATATATTTTACAACTGGAATTTCATGAATTTTTTTAAAACAACACTTAGCCTATATATTCAATTCACAAATCATAAATGTATTAGAAGTTAAACACAGCCATGCTAGAGTGGTCTGTGTTAGAATAAAAGTGTTCTGGGTGAACTACACGTTTTGGTTAACGAGTTGCCATCACGGTGAATGAAGGAGTTGTGTTGGAGCAGTATGCCTAAAAGTTGCAACAACTAGTACTTACTATACTTGTGTCCTGCACGTTTTGGTTAGTATGAGAAGGTAATCATCTAAAACACACGAGAATATACACAAAAATGGCATAATTGTAGAATTTCCATACCTAAGCAATAGTATGATGATATGGGTGGAAATGAGATAAAAATGGGAAAAAGGTTATGTCAATGGTGGGTGTCTTAGTTTTCTGGCCTAAGTTTTTAGTTTGCTTTCCTGTGGTTGATCTTGCTAGCTTTTTGGGATCTTTTCTCTTTTATCTTTACCATTCTACAGGTAGTTAGTATTGGTTCTACTTTTTTTTCCTTCATCAAGGAATTTATCAGTATTGTGGGGTCAATTTCTTGTTTTGTGTTATGTGTGAGGGTGCCTAGTCTTTGGTAATTCTCTCTAGGTGGCACCTAGACTAGCCCATCTACTTCATGAGGTCGTGGGTTCTTGTAGTAGGAATGGGATTTTCCAATGTTTAGCTTGAGCAGTGTGTGTGGGTTTTTATTGCATCATGCCTATCGTGTTATGGTTACCTAGGAGGTTCCCAAGTTAATTAAGATGGGGGTGTCCCAAATTATCAAGGGGCATATGTAGTTGCACAGGAGCACCTCCCTGTACTCTAAGGGAACTAGGGTTGAGAGAGTTATTAAGCAAGCCCGGAAGTGCTTCCACAAATATACTTGTTGTGACATTTAGGCTAAAATGAATTCCCCGATTAATTATTTAAAATAAAGACATCAACAAACCATAGCCTAAAATATTAAAGCTAATTTTTAAATCTCAGTTGATGATATTGGATTCTCTCAGTATAGGCTAAGGTATTCAAAGCAATGGAGTTTTACTAGTTGGCAAAAACTTTAGCTGCCATTACTCTAGAAAAACATAAATTTTATGAACCTAAATTAATTAATGGGTTTAAGAGATTGGAGACTAAATTCACCATACATTGTTGGGTTGTCTTTGGTCTTAGCTTTAGATTTTGTTGTCAAGGATCTGATAAAAAGGAAGAGACTGTGGAGCTCCTAAGTACATCTAGATTTAATGGATTCAACTCAAATCCTTTCATCATAAAGGATGACCTAAAGGATCAAAATCCATGTAAAGGAAAATGACAAGAGGCCTCCCCTTAATTAGGCCCTCCTCATATGCACTCCTGATTTTTCTACATTAGTACGTATTTTTAACTTACCTTTTCACTTATTTTACTTATGTACTTGTCATTTCACAATTTTTATGGTAATCTAGCTCTTTATATGACATAGTTGGGTTTACTAAGATACATTTTGCATAACTCCATGGTCCAATTTGTTTATCAAGTTGGATAATTGGTTGAGGTCTCATTTCCATTTTGGAAAGCCTTAACAAACTATGCATGCACTATTTTTCACATAGTGTAAATTAAGTCAACTTACATAAAAAAACTAAGAAGTATATGTTATTGTTGTGTGTGGTTAAATACCAGTATAGATCCATCTTAAGCATGGATCCAACATGCACCAAGAGGGATAAAATCTTAAGGGAAAACCTATCTTAGAGTGTAAAACTTGAAAAAAATGCATCTCTCTCATCCCTTGCTAGGTCCCAATGAATTTGTAGTGGTTCTCTCTCTCTCTATATATATATAAAAGGTGTAATTTTTTATTCTTTATTATTTTTTTGAATGATATATAGAGTACATAACTTGAACTTATAAGTCCAAAAAATCTTTGTTGGATTCCAAGGAAAATTGACAAAAATATAGTACTTAGAAAATGACCAAAATGTAGAATAATGAGATTTATTGACACATTTTAACTATAAAAAAAATGTTTTTTCCAATTTCTCTGTGTGTGTTAGCAGAATTAGTAAATGCATTGCCCTCATACTCACATGACATGAGGCCCATTATTTTCTGTTGCCACTATAATCTCCAGGTGCAATTGCGACATGAGGTTGATTCTTATATGTTGCCAATATAATCTCTAGGTGCAATTGCACAACCCATGGTGCATGGATAAACTGAGGTTTGCCCTCATGACCTACTCAACGACATGAGGTTGATTCTTGTATGTTGCCACTATAATCTCCAGGTGCAATTACACAACCCACGGTGCACGAATAAACTGAGGTTTGCCCTCATGACCTACTCAATTTTGTTGCCACTATAATCTCCAGGTGCAATTACGCAACCCACGATGCACAGATAAATTGAGGCTTGCCCTCATGACCTACTCAATTCTGTTGCCACTATAATCTCCAAGTGCAATTGCGACATTAGATCGATTCTTGTATGTTGCCACTATAATCTCCAGGTGCAATTGCACAACCCACGGTGCACAGATAAACTGAGGTTTGCCCTCATGACCTACTCAATGGCACGAAAAACTTAAAAGCTTGTTCATTGGCCAACATACCACAACCCCAAGAGCTAACAATATATAATATATACATAGCTAACATTAAGATATTTTGTATAAAATGTGCATTGAGATATTTAATCTATAAACTATATTGTCAACATTAAAATAGTTTTTTATTAATATTTTTAGGTATACATCAATATTACTTAATCCTACATATTAAAATATTTTATTGATAATCCACATTGAATTTTTTTATTGTTATGAATATTTTCAAATGTCATATATTAATTTTATATTAAGAATTGAATGAATTACACATCTCCCCCTTATTATTCTTACTAAGAAATACATGATATTTTTTATTTTACTTTTTTAACTTTCATTTTATTTTTTATTTGGACATGCAATATTTATTATATACAACATTAAAATATTTTTTTTAACATTTTCTCTTTCTATTTATATATAGAGGAAGTTGATATCAACATAAAATAGTTAACATAAATGAAGTTAATACCTATAGAAACTAGTTAATATAGATATTCAAATAGCTTATTTGAATTTTGTGTTGAAATATCATTGAAAAGTGTAAAGTTTAAACATCTTACTCACACATTTTTTTACTTCTAATTACTTTAAATCTTTTTAAATTTGATATGAAATTATATTGTCATTTAGACATCAAAATATTGTATTTATCACTCAGAGCGACCATAAAAATGTTGGACTTATTAATATTTTATAATACTTTTAATTAAAACTAACTAAACATACATATTTATTTTTGTTTTCTATTATAAATGTATTATTTTCCTATATAAAAGTATTTATTTTTTTTATTTAAAAAACACACTGTCATTCTATAAAACATAAATACAATTACGCATTCCTCTCATATTGATTATAAAATGTACCTCTTTACACAACAAGAAAAATAAATTTAGTGTTACCTTACCTCTGGATTTTCTCACATTAATTAAGATAAATAATATTATTTAAAATTTAAATCAAAACATACCAATATGGAAAATAACGCAGAGAAAAGGAACAAGAGAGTGTATAACATGTGTCATTAGCTAGATGATTGGGTGAATCATCTCATTGCCTCTTACACTGGTCACGACTGCCATGATTTTCTTGCTAACGTTGGAAAATAGTGCGGAAAAAAGTTTGGTTAAAATTGGAATAACTCAGTAAAATAATGTAGATTCAATGTATTTTAAAGCATTTTGACCGTAACGCTAAAATTATTGTTTCAAGAAAAATAATAAAAGAATTGGAGAAAACCAGAAAATATTTAATATAACTTTATGGTGATTCCAGCAATAAAAAAACATAAATTTTTATGTAAATCTAAATGTTAAAAAGCAAGCTGAGATAATGAATAGAGCTGAAGAAAACAAAAATGTTTATAGGACTATGAGAGTTAAAGTAAATAGCAAAACGCATCTGTCACATGCTGGGGATGGTGAGGTTACCGATGTTGTGGCGGTTTGCGTCTAATTTAGGGGAGGATATTAACATCTCATTAATCAAAGATTAATGAGATGTAGACTGTTGGTTTATGCAACCCCATTTATGTTGTTTGATGTTGTGGATGTTTGTGTGTAATTTATGGGAGGAATGTTAACATTCTGATTAGTTAAAGCTTACTAAAATGCACTCTCTATGAATTTGTTAATATAACGCATATTTTTAGCGGTATGTAATGATTTTTTAATATTTATTTTATTATGGATATTTATGATTTGGAAATAGATTTTGTTATAATTTTATGGGGAATACATAATTTTTTGATGTCCTGTGTATTATGACACGTATTGGTATGAATTTTTTTTAATTAGTTAATTTAAGATAAATTAATTAAAATAACAGAACTAACTTATGGGTAAATATTAACCTTGATTTTGAATACTAACATGAATATTTCAGCAATACCATGATAGTTAATTTCTACATCCACCCAAATAATTATTGATTAATTAAATTAAAATCTAGAAGGTCTATTATGAAATAAACATGCACACACTAAATATATTATATATATATATATATATTATATATATATATATATATATATATTCTAACTATGAAAATGCAAATGGACTATTAAATATAAAGCTATGCTTGTGTCAAAATGGTGAATTGATATATGATTCACTTGTGGACTATTCAAATCTTTGTGCAATATTCTCACCCTTCGATTGGTGACTTTGTGGTCCAGCGAAATCATGATGTTAATGGGTTTCTATATTCTTAGGCCTCTAGATTCTCATTCAATTATGTTCTTCTTTTCACAAATGATACCTCTTAAAAATCTCTCTCATATGAAAGGATTCAAATGGTAGGTGGCATTTAAATCTAAGTTTCAAGTGGTGGATGGTCAGTGATAAAGGTGGTTGGAGATAGATAGGTCATATCATAGCTATGGATAGTTTTTTTATCTCCCCTACAAAGATCTATTGATAGGTTCTAGTTGAACTCGAAGTGCATGAGGGTGTATTTGAGTCTATTGAGTTAACTTTTAGTAGATGCTCGTATACTCATAATATCAATTATGTCAATGTGACGTTCCAATGTGCTATGTGCCATAAGGTGGGGCATGTTATATAATATAGTGAGGCTTAAAAAAATGGATTCCAGAGGTAAGAAAAGTTGATGTTAATGAAATTTAGCAACAATCAGAGCACAAAAAATCCTTGGAGAAACCATTGGAGAGGAGGCTAGAGATGAATGCATCTGGCTATGAATTTGGTGTATTTTTTCTCTCAATGGAATATTTGTGTTTGTGAATACCATTTTATTGTTGTTATTAAGGAAGTGGGGGAGGGTACAGGGGAAGGAGGGGATGACGGGCTCCTTGCATGCTATAAAAATTTTCCCTTTGTTAATATGTTAGAAGTTTCTTTAGATGTTTTCTAGATTGTAATTAACCCTATTGATGCCCAAAAGGAGCATTCCCTTTTCTATAAAAGGTCTCTTTCTAATTTGTTGGTTTGTTCTCTTGATTATTCCAAATTTGTTGAAGGTGATCATCTTGGGTTTAGGGGAATTGTTTCCTTTTAGTTTCTTGGGTTGGGTTTAGATTATTTACCCCTTTTAGAAGTCTCTAAACCTATCAACAACTTTGGAGCTTTGTGTGCTTGGGAGTATGGTGGTTAACTTCATGGATTATTCTTTACATATTTTTCAAGGGGTTTCAAAATCCCTTTAGTAAGCGATACCCCTTGTCTTCTATTTCATATGTTAGAGAGGGAAGGCCTTTGGGAATTTTAACCAAGGAAAACTTAGCCTATTTGTGACATGATTACTTATAGAGGTTTGATGAAGACAAGCACATTTCTAGCCTATCCTTTGGTTAGGTGAAATTCCAAGATAAAAAAGGCTCAAGAAAGAGACATTCAAGGAGGGAAACAAGGGTCTTAATCCCCCATTATTGAGGTCCTTACAGTAGCTCCAATTCCTCGCTCAATCCTTAAATGAAGATACTTTCTCTTAATTTCCATGAGCTGGGGATCCAAACCAAGAAAATGCCTCAAAACATTAATTAATTCAATATGATCCAAACATGGTTTTGGTGCAAGAGATGATGGGAAAAGGAGATATTGGATGTGTCATATTGAAATTTTTGTTTAAAGGCTGGGATATTCTAGTGGTTAATGCCACTATTTTTTTGAAAGGTATTCTTTCTAGTTATAAGATGACATTGGGCTAATTATCTCTTTTTCCAATCCCTTAGGTTTGTTCAGATAGGTGGAAAACAAGTTCTTTGGGAAGGTCTTTAGTATTCGTAATATGAATGGGCCATATGATGGTAAGGCTTAATTTTGGGAGAAGGTCTTCAATTATTCTCTTTTGATCACACCTAATTTTCTTTTGGGTAGGAATATGAAATTCACATTGCATGGAGACAATAGTTGCATTTATCTATCCATTTTTATCCTTTATTTTTTTTTTACAACTTCTTTGGATGAAGCACATATTATTGACTTGGTTCTATAGGAAATTAAGCTCACTTGGGTTTGGAGGCCATATCAAAGAGGTTAGATAAGTTCCTTTGGCACTCAAAATTATGTGGATACATTGGGAAGTTTTGAACTTGGGTAGGAAAAGCCAAGTGTTTATACCATTTCTCCATTGTGTTAGGGTTTTGTGAAAGTGTTAATAAGGAAAAGGAACCTTTCAACTCAATATGTCTTGGTCATTTGAAGATGAATTCAATAAATTCACCTTGTTCTTTCCTATAATTTTTTGTTCCCTAGCTTGGAAGGTGGCGATTAGGTTTTGAAGTGTATGTCAAAGTTGATGTCATAATGGGTTGTAGTGTGATATTTCTTCCATAAGATATTTTTCATTTTTTATAATAGATTGAAAGGGATAAACCTTCTACAACTGTGGATCCCATGTCCACTACTTTGTAGAAACAAGGGTAGCTCTTTGCTGAACCACTTGGGTTTCCAAAGGAGTGGAATCCACAATGGGATAGATTTGTGTTTTACCTTATCAACACTAGTGTTAGAACCGTTAAATCCCCCACAAAGTTGATATGGATTTTAATGTTAGAGTGGTATTTACAATGCCTGACAGGGGTGTTAGGGTCATTATCTCTAATTGAGTATTGGGTAGATTGATGGTGGAGGGTCGCATAGATGTTAAATGATCCTCTAAAAAGTTTTTTTTGATGTGGTTGTTTCTTCATGGAAATGTTTTCATTTGGGATGTCTTGCAAAAAAAGAAAATTTCATGGGCTACGGATACGATACCTCTGCAATTTTAATAGTGAAAACCTTCGATGCTTGTTTATTTAATGTTTATTAGGGAAAATTTTAAGAAACCCCCTGAAATTATATGTATAATAAATGGGTGAATCCCCATGGTACATATAAAAATGTAAAAAGAATTTTTTCAATTATATAATATGTATATATAATTTTTTAGCAAATCTTTTATTGAATTACAATTTTTTTTAAATCTTGGTGAATTTTTCACTAAATTATAAAGCATTGTAAATTCATCGCAAATAGTGATACTTCTCAACATAGTGTTTTTGGTGGTTAAGTTGGTGATGCTATGTTCAAAGTGTTCAACACCTTTACAAGTTATATTTTGGCACTCGGTGACATTAATTTTATGACATTATTCAAAGGACCATTAATCTATGTGACATTATTTCCCTACTCACTTGTTTCAAGTTTTGTGATTGCTCATTTTTAGGAGCATTTTCTCCACTTTTTTAGTTGTAGTAGGGTTGGTTTAGTGGCATTAGGGGCGAAATTAGGTTGGTTAGGAGTTATTTTTTTGAGATAAATCTTAAACTCTTATCGTGACTACTATACGTCAAATTATTCCACCAAATAACTATTAATAATTAATTTTAAAATTTTTAAAAACCTTATCTAAAAAATACACCTATAAATAATAATATTTAATTTAATTTATTTATTTTATTATTAACTAAAATAAATTAGACAAGTTCAATTTAGAAGATGACATTAAAATTATTATTTTAGATATATAATTAAAAAATAAAAATAAGATCACTAAAAAAAAAATTGACCTCTCTCCTCTCTCTCAAAAGCTTGTGTTTTTTAAAATTTTATAAATTATTAATTTTAAATGGAATTAGGAAAACACTTGTTCTTTGCTCAAAGTAGTAGTAATAATAATAATAATAATAATAATTAATAAAATAAAACACTATATTATTAGTGTGAGCAATTAAATAGTTTGTTTTTTTTCTCCAAATAAATTGCAATAAAATGGAAATGAACAATTGATTGATTAAGAAAATGCAGTCTAGGTGTTACTATAATTTTTGCATCAAAACCCATTCATAAATTTACATCAAAATCCATTTAGAAACCTTCCAACACTGGATTACAACGTTATCTATATATATATATATATATATATATATATATATATATAATATATATATATATATTATATATATATATATTATATATATATATATATATATATATATATATGGAATTTGACATTTTAATATGTAAGTGAGAAAACCTCACGTTCAATTCTAAATGAATTTATCTAAATTGTACCTAAAAACATAGTCAATCTACCTTTACAAATACAAGGAAGGGAAGGAATCACCCACACTTCGTCTCCACCAACAAATCATCTATATAAATAGTTATATATTTTTTTCCATGCATAAACTTAGTATCTCTTTCATTTATATAAGTAATTATATTTTTTTATTCCATGCACAAACTTACTATCTCGTTCATCTATATAAGTAATTATGTTTTTATTTCATGCAAAAACTTAGTATCTCTAATAATGTTTTGTAATTTTTTTTTAACTATTATTCTTTATCTAAATATATATTTGTTGATTATATTTTTTAATTCTATACACAAACTTTTACCAAAAAACTACAACATGTAAGCAATAGAATGTTTCTAAGAAATGAGGAAAACTAATATCCACAACCTACTCTGCATAACTTTTTAAGATCTAGGATTTATAATATATACCTTAAATATGAATAAGCTTTTAACAGAACATATAAAACTGTTACACTCAAGAAAATCAAAAAGGTGTACGTAAAACCAGAGGAATTTAGAGATTATTATTTATGAAGGTGATTTCAAACCTTTAAAGTTGCATGAAAATGAGTTAATATGAATCTCAACTTATAGAAACTAACTGTTTTGTAACATTTTTAAATATTCTATGGTAAGTAAAATGGAGACATTAAAAGTAAGTAGTTTTTATATCTACATTTGAATATAGCTCCACCACCTCACTGCCATCATTTATAGCTAATTGAATTAGAAATGAGAGATTTGTTCCAGACTTATGCAGGAATACAACAAGATATAGATATACACATAAACAAAGAGATGCATCAGAACTAAATCTTCATTTCATTAATATCAAAGAACTAAAAGATGCTTACAAGTATAATAGAAATAAACTAGCTCAGGTGATGGCAACTTATCTCTGAGAAGAGATCTAGTGGCTACATGCCTCCGAATTATGTTATAATGAGGCTCAAGGGGATTTTTATTATTGAACAACAAAGGGAAACCATAAAAAACCAAAACCCTAACCACAATAAATAGAACACCAAGAGTTTATGGGCCCCATTGGGGTTAATTGGGCAGTGAACTTCATGGGGTTGTAACTTGGTCATATGATCTCTGTTTGGCGCATACAATATCTCATTGGAAATATTGGAAATATCTCTCCCAATACTATAGTATTCAAGGAAGGCTCCGACCTATGGCCTCAGGCCTGTTGCGGATCTAAAAAACATACCGTTGAGTGGATCAAAATAGCTCCAAAAGTTCAAGAGCCAAAAAATTGCTAAAAATAGTAAATGCTACTATAATCAAGGAAACTAATGAAACCAACTAGAGGGCTAGGGGGAATAGCTGGGTGACCACCCATATCCACCTGGAAGAAATGGTCCTCATTACATGTAAAACTTCCATGAGGTGAGGAATTTTTTGTTAAACCTGGTCACTGGTGAACCAGTTTCCTTGGTGAAGGAGTTAGCCTGATTTGACAACTTGATATAGTTGGATCCTTTGTTGGTGAGTGTTCTTGAACTATGTGTTGATGATCTTGTCAGTTGTGGCTTGTTCGATGCAGCTTGGGGGTTTTTGAGGTTCATCTTGCAAAGGTTCAACTAGATCGAGGGCTAACTCCTTATACCCTGACCTTGTTGGGGATATGCAAAGAAAAATAGAGAAAAAACAAACCTCTTTGATACCACTGAATTGTACATATGAAAAAATGCAATAAGATACTGATATACACACAAACACAGAGATGCAATAGAACTAAATCTTCATTTAATTAATATTAATTAACTAAACGATGCTTACAAGAATAATGTAAATAAACTAGCTTGGGCGATGGTAGCTTCTCGCTGAGAAGAGATGTGGTGGCTACATGCCTCTAAATTGTGTTACAGTGAGGCCCATAGGCCCTTTTATTATTGAACATGAAAGGGAAACCATAAACAACCAAAACCCTATCCCCAAGAGATGGGACACCAAAATTTTGTGGGTCTCGTTGAGGTTTTTTGGGCAACCAACTTCCTTGGGTTGTAGCTTGGTCATATGATCTCTGTTTGGTGTGTACGATACCTTGCTGGAAATATTGCTTTGTTTAATACTAGATTTTGACATGGCTATGTGCTCGTTGCAGACCTCAAAAAAATGTTGTTTAGGAGGTCAAAACAACTCTGAAAGTTTAGGGCCCAAAAAATGCTAAAACTAGTAAATTATTTATAATCAAGTAAACTGATGAAACTAATTGGAATTCTAGGTGGAATAAATGGGTGACCACCAATATCCACTTGGAGAAAGATTTCTACACTTATGAGAGCAATCAACCTTTCTTGATATATGGTGAATCAAACCCATTGAATGAGTGTCCATGTTAAAGGAATTTGTGAACTCCCACAACAATCTTCGTTGGACTATTATTTTATTGATTCCTAAACAATTTTGACGACTTCCATGGTTAGTGTAGTGATGTCGACAATTAACTCTATCTTAAAACCAGAGTATTTTAGATTCATAAAATCATTTATCTCTTTTATATAGAGGGTTACATGATTTAGTAAATGAAATTTCTTTTCAATCTAGAATATATCAAAATATAAAAAGATGGTACATCATCAACTATTTATATAGAGATTTATTGATAGTCTCTACTATTACAATAAGAAATAAATATAATAGTTTATCTAGGTAAAAAATAAAATAAAAAGTAAAATTTTAATAATCATATTCATATTCTTATGTTGGATAGTTTCGTAATTTGAAAATTTAAAGAATACGGATGTGGGTGAATGCTTACCAAATTAAAATGCATATATTCAAATAATTGTGTTCACTAGATGTCAAATTAATAGAGAATACTTTACAAATTGATCTCTCGATTTCAATGGTTGTTTAAATAGTGATGGAATGGATTTTATATAAACCCTCAATTCCTATAAAACCATGATTCCACATTTCATGAAGTGTGTGATACATTTTACTAGAAAAATAATAAATTCCAACAATTTTGGGTTAATAGAAAAATATGATAGAGTGAAAATAAATTTTACGATGAGAAACAAATCCAAATAATTTTTATTTCCATAAAAATAGGGTGAAATATATCTTGCTACCCATTACAATAAAAATAAGGTGAATGGGAGAATGTAGTTTGAATTTTACTAGAAAAAAAACAAGTTCCAACAATTTTGGGTTAACAAAAAAATATAATAGAGCGAAAAAAAGTCCATGAGGAAAAACAAATCCAAATAATTGCTATTCCCATAAAATTATGGTGGAATATATCTCTATACTTTCCATTACAATAAAAATAGGGTGAATGAGAGAATGTAGTTTGAAATTTGCAAGGCTAAATAATTTTTTAAATTCTCCCCATCAAATTCCCATCGGCTAATGGTTTACAGCTATTTTTTTATTTAAATAAATATTGGGCGATGCATATTCAGACCCCTATTTCTAACAAAATTCTTAACCAAAAATAAGTTGGTATATAAAATTATTTGCAACAATGAGGATTCGTTTTTGCAGTATGATGGTGCCTAAAAATATTTGTAATAGTGGGGAGTGATGTTTCTGGTAGGTTGGTACATAAAAAAAAGTTATCGTAGGTTGATGCCTAGAAGGAATTATAGAAATAAGTTTTGTGGTTTTTTCCCAAAAAATTTCCACATAAATCTTGTGTTCCATGTTATGCAAAAAAAATATATGATTATTTTCTTATAGTTTAGAAATGCTTAAAAAAACTATTATTTTCTTATATTATTCCTACCATCTCTATATAATTGTGTGATCAACCCTTTTTGGCTCTGGCATGAAATGTACTATGAGTGAACAAAAATAATCGGAGTGCGACATATATTTTTCATGATTGGGTGTGTAATATGGTCCAATAAGTTATTGTGCTTTCTAAAGTTGTTGAAATAAGAAATTTGTTCTAGCTTGATGCATGCACCATGCAGTGTAGTAGTTCTTTAATTTTTGGATGGTGAAATAAATAGGATATACAACTCCACAATCATCACTTATATGTAATTATGGTGGTCCACTTTTTTTTCTACCTAAACAAGTTCAAAAGAAAATTAGTGGAGAGAAGACAATGTTATGGCACTGAAGATTATGCCATATAGGTGAGAAGGGCTTGTGGCTATTGAAAATAAAAAATCATGTCGATGGATTGAGTGATTATGCTCTTGAATTTAATTTTTGCAGGAATTGTATATATGAGAAACATAACCATGTTCTACTGTATTCCATTTTTAACAAATCTTTTGGGCTAATGGAGTTACCTTATTACAACGTATTTAAAATTCCTTCAGTTTTTAAGGCTTCAAATTTTTATTATGTGCCATGCATTAATAATTATTCTAGAAAGACATGGGTATGTTTTATTGTAACTTAATTTGATGTTTTTTAGTTTGTTTAAGGAGTTTAAATAACTCTCGGAAAATTATACAAATAGGAAAATTAAGATGTTGACGATTAATAACGGCGGTAAATTCTTATTTGCAGAGTTTGATGTGATTTCTAAGTGGTACTAAATGACACATGAGAATTCCACATATCCTCAACAAAATAGATTTGTATAATGAATGAACTGAACATTAATAGAAAGAGATAAAGGTATACTTACTGGAACTATCTTAGGGAAGAAGTTTTGTATAGAACTAGTTTCCGCTGCATGTTACTTCATTAAAAGATTGCTCATATTAATTATTCTAAGTAACAAACTTATATAGGTATAAATGGGAAATAAATCTGTTAGCATCTTCATTTTTTTTAATTAGGGAAATGCTCATCTTCCTAAGCAAAAGCAATTGAGGTTAAAAAAAAAGTTGTGAAATGTATCTCCATTGACTATGAAGTTGGTGTGAAATTGTGCAACCTTTGAGATCCTACAACTAGAAAGGTATTGTATAAAAATAATGTTGTTTTCATATAAGTTAAGCCTTTTTCCACAATGTCGTAAAGAGCAGAGAATGAGAAAATGTTAATTACCAAATTAATGGAAAAGGTATGCACATAAAACATTTTTTATTTTGTCATCAATGGAAAAATATCTATATTAGTAATATCAACTTACCAAATAGGAGTAAACGGTTATATCTCTCTATGCTCATTCCATTGATCTTATTACACTCATTTGTTATCAAAATTAATCTACTCAAGTACACGTGATAATATTAGCAAAACCATGTAAATTAAATGACTAGTAAATGTCAATAAGAATCAAAACGCTTACGTCATGAAACATCTCATATTACCAATAAAGTTGTAAAAAATAATTTTAAATTATTATTATTATTAATATTAATTATAAAGTGATTAATATATGAGTCAAACATATATACATTTTAAAATACATGTAATAATATTTTTAACGATGGATATTCAACACCACTCTAACATGGAGATTCTTAACCTGTATTACAAAACCATGGGTCAACACCATGGTTTATTACTACCACAAGCCCAAAGAAAATAACTCATGCTCATATGGAATTTGTTTAATTAATCAATTTAATTAAAATGAAATAAAAGACATAACTATTTTTGAGAAAAATCTCAATCTTTGACTTATGAATAAAACTTGCCTCACCTACACCAGTGCAACTAAAAATTGTTATTTCTTGGAATTCTAACATTCCTCATAGAATCTCATAAAAGGGTCCACGTTCTTGAAAAAATAAGTATTGTTTCGAATGCACATGCACTATCTTCTATACTAAAGAAGATTATCATAAAGAAACCTTTTGCCCTAGTTCTAGATCAATCTAACCTTTTGCCTACCAATTTCTCCAGATCAATTTGACTAGATCCCTTTTTTATGGTCATAATCCAATAAATTTGTAGGTGAGGGTGTGGTATTTCATAGATTGAATATATCCTTCCATTTTTTTGGATCGAAATTCATAATTAGTGTTTGTAGCATCTTTAAGTGGATATTCTCTTGAATTGGGATTTCCATTGTGCACCCAGGATTATGTTTCCATAATTATTTTAGTGTCATACGAATTTTTGGAATCCATAACAGTTGCTTGGCTTTCCCTAGCCTCCATTTTTTTTATAGGATTTTTTCTCACCCATCCCCATGTGAGAACTCATTCAATAGATTAGAATCAACTAAAGTGATAGTGTCAAAATGAGAAATGATTTCTTGTTGAGTGGCAGAAATCGTTAGCAAAACAGGGATTGCAGAGGGTTCTACTGAATAAAACCCTAACTCTAACAATGATAGTCCCCTACATATCATTTTTATTTCTTTAATTAATGGTATTGATTTTTAATATATAATTTTAAATAGATATAATTATATGTAGTGTGGAATTGTTTGTGAATATTTTTTTTTGGTAACACAAATTTATGTCAATTTTAAATATATTAAATATTAATAAAAATTTAGTTAATATGTATATGTGTGTATGCATGTGCGCATAAAGATAATGAATGAAAAAAGTGGTAATGGGATCAACATGAATGCTCTCATATAAAAGCATGTGTGCATTCCTAACGTGATAACTTTGACATTCCCTAAACCATGACCTAGTTTTCCAAATTGGGATTCACAAGAACATGCATGTGTTCTTAGGAACAAGAATATGCATGTATACTTGTTTGGAATTTATAATTTTTGTTTCAATTAATTTAGGGAATTGGTGGCCAAGGGTTGTTGTTTGGTCAAGGGAATACGTTTATGGACTAAGGGAATGTTGATTTTTTTATGAAGGGTGTCCAAACATATGGTTAAATTGTGTGAAGGTTCCTAAGTGTGGGAATGAGGCCCTAAGGTAGAGGGAATAGAGGAGAAATGAATTTCTAAGGAAGAGGGTACATGGAAGGAATATTTCCCCATGGAAGAGGGAATGGTGAAGTAATATGGCCTTAGGAAAGAGGGTCTATGGGAAAGATGATGATGTTCTCCTCTCTCTCTACCTCTCAACCTTCATCTCTAATTTTTTCCCTTCCCTCCCTTTATCCCTCGCATACTTCATCTCTCTCCATCTATTCCTCTCTTTGCTTCTCTCCCCTATTCTCTATGTTCCCTTATTTTCCTCTCCCGCCCTCCCTTGTTACCTCTATGACCCCTCATTCCTACTCTCTCTCTATCTCTCTTTTTCTCCACCACTCTCTCCCTTCTTTATCTCTCCCAACCTCCCTCTATGTTTCTCTCTATCCTAATTTCTCTCCCTTAATCTTACTCAATCTAGATCTCTACCTCTCTCCCTCCTATCTCTTTCCTCCTCCTCCTTTATTCCTCTCTCCAAACCTTCCTCTCTTATGACCTATATAAACCCCATGTTAATAGTAAAACCCATTATTACACCCTAGATATTGAGTGATTATATTTCTATTGTTATAATCTATGTAATATAGAACCTTTTAGTGTATCATTTTATTATATTTGTATGCTTTTTTTCGTATATATATAAAATAAGGTTACATAGTCTGTTATGTAACTAGCTCACAAAAATATAGAAGAGATAGATGAATGCCTTAGAAATAAGCCTCTCCGAGGGGGCAACCTCCTTTACATTACACAAATGAATAATTCTTGGATGATTCAAATGACATGACGTCCTTTATGTATATAGGAGTCTAAGGGGTCATAATATAATTAGAGCCGACATAACAATAATAATGTAAGGGAACAATAATAACAATAGTGGACTTCTATGTGGCACAATAATAATAATATGGGGACTACATGGGCACAACAATATAATAAGGGGGTTGTACTAATAACAATAAGGAGTTACACTAGTAGTATAGGGACCTAACATGCCCCTCTCCTTCAAAAAGTGTTTTCCTCAATGCCTGAGTAGTTCTTGATGCTTCTATATAAAATTCTTGTCCTCCCATGTGGAATCTTCAGTGAGTAAGTTCTTCCACTTCATGAGATACTCTTAAATTGATCGATATCGTAGTTGTTGGGTTCTTGTTTCTATGACTGCTCTAGGTTCCAATGTGATTTTTCCTTCCTTGTCAAGTTCTCACAATACTGTTTAAACTGGGATCTTCTGCAACTTTTGAATGAGTTCCCACTCCTTTGGGCATATGGATATATGTAAGGCCTGATTTTTGGTGGAACACTTCATGGAATCAAATGAATAACATGATCATGATCACGAATAGGTAGGACGCCTTTGGGAGTCTCAAATACCTTGGAATGATTGTCCAAAACATTTTGGAGACCTGGAGAAATACATAATTTCAATGTGGGATCCTCTAGTGAACATAATTGTGAAATTACATCCCATTGTTCTTTATTTAGAAGTTATTTCATGTTGTTAGAGTTTATTATCTTTCCAGGTTTTCCTTTGATACCCATCAATTCAACTTCCTTTCCTTCCCCAAAAAATTTCAAGAAATGTTCTTGAAAATTAAAGTTATCGTACCCAAAGATTGTAGCCATTGGACTCCTAGTAAAACATCAGCACCTCCCATTGGAATGGAAAGAATTGGGCTATTCAATACATATTGTCCCATGGATAGCTTGATATTATGGCACTTTATAGAGCAATTTATGGTTCCTCCACTTGCAACCATCACTTGACACTCCGATGATGGATATAGGAAGCAATTCAATTCCTTGGCTATCTTACAATCAATAAAATTATGTGTACTGCCTGAATCAATCAACACTCTTACCTTTTTCTTCTTGATATGTCCTTCTATCTTGATAGTTTGAGGAGTGGTAATTTCTTCTTTTGCATTACAAGATATGGTCAGATCGATTTCTTGAGACTCGATATGATCTTTCAATTCTTGAACATTTTTATTCTTGATATGTCTTTCTATATTGATAGTTTAAGGATTAGTAATTCCGTCCAATGCATTAAAAGATATGGTCGGGTTCATTTCTTCTTCCTCGATGTGATCTTTCACTTCTTGAAACTTGTTCTTCTTGATATGTCCTTCCATCTTGAGAGTTTTAGAAGTGGTAATTCTTTCCAATGTTTTACAAGATATGGTTGGATTCTTTTCTTCTTTCTCTGGGGTTGGTTCTTGGTGTATATACTCTTCTTTTGAAGTTTCTTGATCCTTTTCTTCCTCCTCTCCACAATCAATGTAAAATAATTTCTTCTCAACACACTTATGACCTTTAATGTATTTTTTATCACAATTGTAACAAAGCCCTTTTTCTCTTTTTTCTTCCAATTGTTGTGGTGTAAACCTTGTAGTTTGTGGAAGGCTAGGAGAAACAACACTTCCATATTTATATTTGTGAGGGGTAGACTTCTTTGTTGCCATAATTTTGCTTTCCACTTTGTAACAAAGCCCTTTTTCTCTTTTTTCTTCCAATTTTTGTGGTGTTGCTCCAAAGAAGGTGTTGATCTTTGTATCCTCATAATTTGCTATCATTTTCTCCGTGAAAATTGACCATGTAACAAGTTGTTTACAAGAACAAAGCCCTTTATACAGTAAAAATTAATCTGGTTCTAAATATGAAGATGTCATACATACCTTTTGTAACAGTGGTACACAATGTAGATAAAAATATTGCTCCATCTGTAGTATCCAATTTACTAGATCCTTTCCATCAAACTTCCTCATATCACCTTTTCTTGATTTCAAGAGCTTGATCTTGAAATAAATGTAACTCTGTACTTTCAGATCTCAAAGTTCTCAAATAGTCTCCTGAAGTAGCCCTCTGAGTCCTCTTTCTAACCCCATAAGTCTGATCAGAATTTGATTCTCCAAGAAAGAGTTATGCCCAATATCCTAGGATGACCTAATTATATAATGTTTCAGTAGAGCTAACTTGTACAATGTGACACATGTCACTGTTTTTACCTCTAGATCTACAAGCTACACACAGAAAACTATAGTCCATCCTCTTTCTGTAACTTCTTATGAAATTTCTATTTGTTGCTCAGAGAGAAAGTTATGACAATTTTCCCAAGGTCACTTGTTTAGGATGCAATTTGAGAGTCTGCAAAAACCCTAACTACCTTAGATCATATATCCAAAAATATAGCGAGACAAGATATGAAATTAGGACCTGAGATTTAGGACAATTTCTTCTCAAATGGGTTTTTTCTTTATCTTTTGAAACTTCGTAGTGAAAAGGTTATAGCAAAAATAACACAATGACCTGTTTTAAATGAAATTATGGAGCTTCCAAAAACACTAAATTCCTCATATCATATCTCCAAAAACATAGCGAGACAAGATCTGAAATTTGGGTGCACGGTTCAACAAGATTTGTTTTCAAATGGGCTTTTTTAGCTTCTGAAACGTCGCAAAAAAAAGTTATATCGAAAATACCACGATGACCTATTTGGAGTAATGAAACCCTATAATCCAAAGCTCTGATACCAAATGTTACGAAACCAGTGCACAAAAAGATAGAAGAGATAGATGAACACCTTAGAAATAAGCCTGTTCGAGGGGGCAGCCTCTTTTACATTATACAAATGAACAATTCTTGGATGATTCAAATGACAAGACCTCCTTTCTATATATAGAAGTCTAAGGGGTCATAATATAATCATAGCTAACATAACAATAATAATGTAAGGGAAAAATAATAACAATAGTCGGCTTGTATGGGGCACAATAGTAACAATATGGGGACTACATGGGCACGAAAATATAATAAGAGGGTTGTACTAATAACAATAAGGGGTTACACTAATAGTATAGGGACCTAACATAGTCTTAGGATCACCAAATATGGTCTTACACATTGTATTAATTGTAAAATGAGGTTTCGCTTCCTAGTGGATTGTAATTATTGGTTCTAATCATTTTTAAGGCACAAGATTCATAACTCTTGGTATTATAACTTAGAAATCTAGGATTTTTCTGCTTCAAATAGGTCATATTGGGATTTTCACCCTAACCATTTTTGGGAGATTTAAGAAGCTTAAATTTTGAGCATATTCAATCGAGATCTCAGGGAACATCTAGGTAAAACTTTAAATTTTGGTTCACTACTTACTGAGATATACACTAAGGAATTTATGGTTTGTGATTGGCCCTTAAATATATTTCAAATGAGTCATCTTAGTATCTTTGATATAATTGTTTCTATAGGATTTTATAAACTGTGAAATTTTTACCAGATTTAGTAAGAATCACATGGTACATCTAGTAATCATTTTATATTTTTGTTCACTATATTTTCTAAGATATTCTATGCAACTTAGGGTTTGAGAATGGTCTTGAAATTAGTTTCAAATGATTGATTATGGAATTTTCTATATAATTTTTTTTGGATGCTTTAAATTGTGAATTTTTTAGAGATTTGAGGAAACACATTGAAGTACCTTAGGAAAAAAATTTAGAATCAAATTTGAAAGATTGGAAGAGTAGGAAACTATACAAGTTTTATCTCAAGAAGAGGCAAAACAAAATAAAGTTGTGGAAAAGTTACTATAGCTTACACTTCACACATCAAATTCTGGTTAGACCTATCAAATTGCAAAGAAGACATATCAGAGTATTATAGGAAAAAAGTTTATATTTAGAAGGGTTCAAATATTAGAAATATATTGGGAAAGAGGTCACTCGTTAGATATTCTCAAAAAATAAGTTTTTAAAGGTACACAACTTACAAGTATAATTTTGTATTAGAATATCCAATTCCTTTTTGTGACTGAAAGTTGTGATAAAGAGGAGTATTACTATTATGCCTCGAAATAAAGCTACTACGCCAATTAAACCCCATTAATCCTCATTTAGTACTAATGAAGAAAGAAAAGGCCTAGAATTTATGTTCTCCCAATTGTTGGACACCTAATCCTCTAAGGGTTAGTGTGGAAACTGAATGGTCAAATGGAGTCCAAGGGACCACTTGGAATATGAAACCAAGGGTCACTACAATGTATTAAAAATATGTATCGTTGTGAATAATAATGTGTTAAATGCTTATCCTTCATATTTTGTCTTCGCCATGGTGATGTCTAACATGGTATTAGAGCAGGAGAAGTTTGGCCCTACTCCAATTTGAGCCACTAGCCTTGTGGCCTTTCTCTACATGTTATATTTGTCTGTCAAAATTGCACCTAAGTTCTTTGTCATTCCTCAATTTGTATAAGATATTTTTTGTGCATGGTTTAATTAAATTCTGAATTAAGTGCTCTACGTTGCTCTTGAACCACCATTTCCATGTTATTCATTCCCTATCAGTCTTTCAATTTTCTCGTGGAGTCAGTTCTACCATCTATACTCACTATCATAAGTATTTTCTATGCTCACCAAATCTTATAAAAATTCTATAGTCTCCTAATACTCAACGTGAAGAAAAACATGATATTAGTGTAGCTTTAGCTTGTCATATAATGATCCCTCTAACCTATAGAAGGATCAACACCATATCCAGTTAAAGGATATCGAGGAACAAAATAAGTATGTGATGCATGTTTTTCTTCCTCCTGATAGCGTAGCATATCCTCTCTCAACAATTATTCTTGGCACAGTTCCTGTCGATGCATTTCCTCTCTAAAAAGTTCGTCTCACTCCAGTTCCTCTCTTAGGAGCTCCTCTTGACGTAGTTCCTGCCAACACAGTTCCACCCTCATCATCTCCTCCCTAAATTGAAGCTCCCTAGTATGTTGAAGGTCAACTTGAACTCTAGATTCAAGAGGGGGAGCCTCCACAGGAATTCAAGGAATTTGAAGGTGAGAATTAAATTGTGCTATAGGTAGGAAGAGCTTCGTAAGATTTTTCACATGTTGAGTATTGAGTTCAAACTGAAATGTGTTCCTCCCATCATAGTTATCTTTGATGACCTTTTTCTACACATAAGGATGAGAAGAAGAGGAGGATTTTACAGAATCGAGTTCGCCAATTGGAAATTATCAGCTTCCACTAGATTAAACTCTTGGATAAGATGGGTTTCACCTAAATAATTTATTTTTGAAGATTTATAAGTGATCTTCAGTGAGAAACTAAACTAGAGCTAATTTTCAGAGTGTAAAATATCCTGGTGTATTGGTCATATTATATGTTGCTCCTTGTTGTGTTGATAATTTATAGTTAGTGAAGCACGATAAGAAATTATTCGTGAAAGTCATAGAGTGATGCCTCACAAGAATTCCAATGCCTCCAATCACCAGGACACCATTACTGAACCTTTTGAGTCTGCGTTGAATGCAATGTTCAAGCTATTATTATTTGTGCTTTGATATTTTTCTTGTCTGATGTGAGTGGTTTGCGTTGTTTGAGAGGAAATATCAAATTATTAAATAACCTAGAGCTACGTAGGGTATTGGTGCATTGGCATGAACATTTGAATGTTGAGTGTTGAGAATTGCATAAGGTAATCACCTTGGCATTGTATTGTTTGAAATTGAGTGGGGGTGGTTGAAATTCCACAACTTGGAATTGTTGTATGTTGCTTTGAATACATTGAAGGATTACGTATTCCATATGTTCAATCATATTCTACTATGGTTTTGAGTTGATCATATATATCTATGACTTGGTTTATTTATATATAGCTTGAGATAAAGAATCTAGTAAGCCATGAATACAAATACGTTGGTAATACTAGTTGTCTTTATTCCAACATTTCATCCTTGGTTGTCCATTTCTGCTGAATGCATTCATTACTATAATTTCTTCATTCTTGGAAGAAGTATTTGCGAGATTCCCCTTATTTTTTCAATGAAAATGATCAGAACCAATGAAGTATTAGAGTTCCTAAAAACTCCAATATTGTCTACTACTCATGATACATTAAAAGTCAGCAAAGTTGATCTCAGAGACGTTCAAATCTATCTGCGAGATGCATAAGAAAATATAGACCTTTTGGAGCTTGAATCTCAGCTTCAGTGAGCAGAATTATAGTAGTGGAATCATCATTCTGAACATGTTTCTACTTAGAATATTGAAATAGACTCCCATAAGCAACAAGTCAATAATGTTGCACTTGATTCAGATCCAGTGCCCAATGAAGTAGCAAAGTTACATGGAGATGTAGAAGTTCAGTTTGCACTTCCCAACCCCATCATCAAACCTTCGGAAGATTTTGTCCATAACAAGCACAAAATTGGTCTTAGATATGATGAGGATGTGTAATTTCATATTCCAGATTACACAAATCCCATCCAATTTCAAAGTGTTGGGCTTCTTCATGACAGTTCACCTTCAACTGTTCCAGATTCTGCTCCTCTTTCACAACAGTCACAACAGAATGTTAAATGCCAACATTGTGATAGAGTTGGCCATATTAAAGAAAATTATTTCAATATTCATCCATGTAATCATTGTCATAAAACCACTCGTTCTTCAAGCATATGCTTCAGAAATAAGCCTCCTGCAAGAGTAAAGATTCATCTTGGATGAATCACTTCTTGAAAATGGGCTTCAACAACCAAGAAGATATTCCAGTCATATGTCAGAACTTGTTCTAAAGTATTGAGCATTCTTGCAGTTGAGTTTTCTCCATATTTTTACCTTATATATGACAGGGGGAGAATGATAGTCATATGAAAGCTTCAAAGAGACATCAAGTGAGCCTGAGCCACAACTTGCCATACTAGATTCAGAGTTGTAGCCAAAGACAAAGATTCTCTTGAGAATACCATTGGCTGTTGGTCAGCCTTAAACCATCTACGCTGAGTTAAGAACTCCCTTTTCAGGTTGAGGTTCTCCTTCTTCAAAGAATTGGGGACATTTGCTCTAGCAAAAGACTTCATCTTCTTTCCAGTTCTAGAAGAGTTCCAAGAATTTCATTAAGCATTCCAGAGTCTGTGGTCATCTGTTAGGCCCCTATACTACTAGTGTAACCCCTTATTATTATTAGTACAACCCTCTTATTATATTGATGTACCCATGTAGTGCCCATATTGTTACTATTGCGCCCCATAGAAGCCCACTATTGTTATTATTGTGCCCTTATATTATTATTATTATGTAGGCTCTGATTATATAATGACCCCTTAGACTCCTATATCTAGAAAAGAGGTCTTTTCATTTGTATCATCCAAGAATTGTTCATTTATGTAATGTTAAGGAGGTTTCCCCCTTGAAGAGGCTAAATTATAAGGTGTTGATCTATCTTTTCTATCTTTTCTTGAGCTGGTTTCATAACATTTGGTATCAGAGCTTTGGATTCTAGGGTTTCGTTGCTCCAAACAGGCCATCGTGGCATTTTCGCTATAACTTTTTTCTGCAATGTTTCAGAAGTCGCAAAAAAACCCATTTGAGAAGAAATCGCTCTGAATCTTGGATCTTAATTTCAGAGCTTTTCGTGCTATATTTGTGGAGATATGATCTGAGGAATTTGGTCTTTTTGCAGACTCTTGAATTACATTCCAAACAGGTGACCTGGGGAAAATCGTCATAACTTTCTCTTTGGGGATCAGATTGAAATTTCGTCAGAAGGTATAGAAAGAGGACAGAATGTAGTTTCTTGTATGCATTTTTCAAATCCAAAGGTTGAAACAGTGACTTGTGGCATGTCATACAAGTTCGCTCTACTGAACTAGTCTATAATCAAGTCACTGTGGGAGATTTTGCATAACTCTTCCTTGAAGAATCAAATTTGGGTCAGACTTGTGGCATTGGAAAGAGGACATAGAGGGCTACTACAAGTCACAAATTTAGAACTAGATGATTGGAAAGTACAGAGATACATCAGAGGAAATATCGAGCTCATACAAAGTGAAAAACGGTGTGTAGATTCTCTTAAATTTTTGCTTAAGCTTGGTTTGAAAATTTATTTTGAAGGAATTCAAAGGGCATAGTAGAGCATTATTATCGGTAACTGATGCCTAGGGGAAAGAAAATGCAAAAACCTAGTAAGGAACCTGAAATCTCTAGCATGACTCATGAAGAATAGGAAGAAATACAACATAATATATCAAAATTACAAGACCAAGTGCAACAACTATCCCTTACACAAAAAGGAACAGAATTTAAGATGGATGGTTTAAAGAAAGATGTAGAAGCTAAGATGGATGGTTTGAAGAAAGGTGTAGAAGCTAAGATGGACTATTTAAGGAAAGGCATAGAAGCTAAGATGATTGACGTGGAAGCTAAGATGGATGATTTGAAGATAGATTTGAAGACAGACATGGACGAATTGAAGATAAATATGAATAAGTTGCTACAAGAAATGGGCACTAAGGGTGAAAGGGTACTAATGGAAACTCATGATGAGAATAAAGGAAATGTTAATCATGATTCCATAGATGCTAATGTTGGATCGAAGACTCACCATATTCCAAAAATCGATATGAGGAATTTTGATGGCAAGGATCCCGCCACAAGGATATTACAGATGGAACAATTCTTTGATCTCAATAATGTGAAAAACACACAAAAGGTACATATGTCAAATTTATATTTGGAACCAAATCAGTTTGTATGGTATCAATGGCTTTGCTCTCGTAAACAATTTATCACTTGGGCAATTTTTACGAAAGAATTAACAACACATTATGAGGATACAAAAAGCAACACTTTTTTTAGCCAATTGATAAGTCTCAAACAAAAGGGTTCAATAATGGAGCACATTGAGGAGTTCCAAAAATTGAACATAAGGGTAAAAGATATTCCAGAGGAGCACAGGATTGATGTGTTCATAGGGTCTTTAAAGGATAATATCCAACATGATGTTCTCCTTTGGGAACCTGATTCATTAGAGAAGGCATTCAGGTTAGCAAGAAAAATGGAAAGCAAAATTATGGCAACCAGGAAGCATACCACTCACAACTATAAAGATGGAAGTGGTGTTTCCCCTAGTCTTCCACAACCTATAAGTTACACCACAACAATTGGAAGAAAAAAGAGAAAAAGGGCTTTGTTACATTGTGATAGCAAATGCACTAAAGGTCATAAGTGTGTTAAGAAAAAATTATTCTACATAGACTGTGAAGAGGAAGAAGAAAATGTGTGGTGAGCCCCAGTATTGTAGCAATAATGCTACAACTCCTGGGGCTTCCTGTCTCTTAATTCTATCAACCCGGTAGTTTGTACAAACCTGGAAGCGGCGGTGCTATATGCACAAGTACTAGCTCTTGTCGCAGCTGTCACTTGGTCAGCTGGCACAAGTCCGCTAGGGCTCAAGCCAACTTCTATAGGCTCACATAAGAAGCTTTATCAATGATGGACGAAAGCTAGCTCAAAGGAGACGAATCTACTTGACAAAAATGAACTGAAAGAAAATCAAAGCATGTAAGCCTAGGAAACCCTAATTTGACTAGTCTAACTTCTATAATGCAAAGAATGTGAATGAAACTTCTACCAATGCTGCTACTACCTCTAATAAGTGAAAATGCATGGATCTAAACTACTTTCATCATAAAAGACATGTTTTTGTACTTTTTCATTAAGTGGGTGGAATGATTGTGATTTTGTGCTTATCAGGGTTTGGTTGTGCAGATGGGATGGAGAAGGAAGGAAAGCGCGGGACAGGTTGGGGAGGCTAGGTGAGGTCCCTATGGACCCTTAGCATCCATCCACAGAGGTTTTCCACGTTCAGAAGCTCGGCAATCGAGTGAATGACCTCCTACAGGATGTCTGCAGGGGATCCTACAGGATGCTCAGAGGTTTCTACAGGGTGTCTCTAAACTGCTACAGGATGATCTACCGTGAAGGAATGAAGTGATGGAGGAGTGATGGAATGATAGGAAGAGATATGTGAGGTAGGGATAAGGCTGG